>JAWQFJ010017447.1:35000-120563 GCA_034096865.1 Theodoxus fluviatilis
ATCATGAATACACTTAAACCTGCAGATGTAATCTGCCATTTCCACACCCAGACAGTGACAACACTTCCGTGACACAGACCTACAATCGAAGAGAGTATATAATTTACTTGTAAACATATGAGCTCTGACTGCATATAACAGATAATTTCTTATTCATCCATCCATCCATCCGACTGGCAAGCTAGCTAGCAAACCTGAAAATAACAAGAGCAGTCAAGTAGATGTACTTTTAGAGTATAATCTTATCAGACAAGTTTACACAGCCATGACTTAGCCATGACTTAGTCTTTTGAACAAGATCTTATCACAGTCAGCCATAATATTATGTCAGTCAAAAAATAGAAAGAAATTTAAGTCATCCCATTATGCACACATACCAACAACAAGAAGGGCAAAGCCCATATGACTCACATGCTTGACCTTGACCTTTATATGACCTTGACCTTCAGTGACCTTCAAGGTCAAGGTCAAACAACTACACCTAGCAATGACATCATACACTAAGAAATGCTTTACACATTTTTCCTACCAAAATACATGTGACCTTGACCCAAGGTCAAGGTCATCCAAGGTCATGCAACACAAAGCTGTTAATTCAAGACATAGGAAGCACAATGGTGCTTATTGGCACTTTCTACCAAGAGATATAGTCACTTTTAGTGGTTCACTACCCCATTTTGGTCACATTTCATAAGGGTCAAAGTGACCTTGACCTTGATGATATGTGACCAAATGTGTCTCACGATGAAAGTATAACATGTGCCCCACATAATTATTAAGTTTGAAACAGTTATCTTCCATAGTTCAGGGTCAGGGTCACTTCAAAATATGTATACAATCCAACTTTGAAGAGCTCCTGTGACCTTGACCTTGAAGCAAGGTCAATCAAACTGGTATCAAAAGATAGGGCTTACTTTGCCCTATACACCATATATAGGTCAGGTATCCAATCTCAAAAACTTCAGAGAAAATTGAGAAAATGTGAAAAATGGCAGTTTTTTTTAACAATTACGGCCCCTGCGACCTTGACGCAAGGTCAAGTCACTATGTATGTTTTTGTACGCCTTGTCATCCTACACCATCTTGCCAAATTGGGTGTTGATAGACTTAATAGTCTCTGAGAAAAATCCAACGTTAAAGTTTTTTTTACGGATGACAGGACACCCAGCCGCCCGGACGGCTGCCCGGACACCCAGACGGACGACACTGGTGACCTAGTATGAAAGTATAACATGTGTACTACAATCTTATGAAGTTTGGAAGAGTTATCTTCCATAGTTCAGGGGCAAGGTCACTTCAAAATATGTATACTATTCAACTTTAAAGACCTCCTGTGACCTTGACCTTGAAGCAAGGTCAATCGAACTGGTATCAAAAGATAGGGATTACTTGGCCCTATTTACCATTTATAGGTCAGGTATCCAATCTCAAAAACTTCAGAGAAAATTGAGAAAATGTGAAAAATGGCTGTTTTTAGACAACATTTATGGTTTCTGCGACCTTGACCTTGAAGCAAGGTCAAGTCACTATGTATGTTTTTGTACGCCTTGTCATCCTACACCATCTTGCCAAATTGGGTGTTGATAGACTTAATAGTCTCCGAGAAAAATCCAACGTTAAAGTTTTTTACTGACGCCCAGACGGACGAAAAGGGTGAGTACATAGACTCACTTTTGCTTCGCATGTGAGTCAAAAACAGTTGTGGTTATACTAGTAACATGCACCCCACCCCACCCACACCCCCCAAAAGAAAAAGGGGTCATAGGTTGGTCCATCTTTTTTTCCTTCAAAAATATTTAGGAGGCCTGATTGTGACTGCTCATGTGTGTGTGTGTGTGTGTGTGTGTGTGTGTGTGTGTGTGTGTGTGTGTGTGTGTGTGTGTGTGTGCGCTAGCGCATGTGTGCACATGTGCATGTGTGTACATCACATGTGTGTGTGTGTGCATGTATGTGTGTGTAGATTATGTGTGTGTGTGTGTGTGTGTGTGTGTGTGTGTGTGTGTGTGTGTGTGTGTGTGCATGTGTGTGTAATGTCGTGTATACATGTATACAGTAGACTCATCTGATCATAAATCAAAATTTATTTCTTTGAAAATGCTGTTTTACTTATAGGGAAGATGGAACGGTATGCAGTTTGTTCTTTACATTTGCTTTTTTCCCCTCTTTTATCTTCTTCCTCCTCCCCTGCCCCTTATGACTTATGGTTGGTAGGAAAAAATAGGGTTGATCAGGTTACGGTAACCAAAACTATGTTCTTGTTTGCCTTGATATGCAGTTTAAGACATATGGGTAACATCTTAAAATAATCTATTTCATCTCTCTCATTCAGTTGTCCAACAAAATGGTCAAGACATTACCACTCATCAACAGTATTGGTTTGTAAAGGGTGTAACATCCCATCATCAAGAAGAGCTTCTAAGAAATAAACAGCGGTTTGAGAGTTTGATCAAAGTTTTACAAATGGGTCCTCAGAGGAAGACAGCCATCATAGATGTCTATATGTAGTGGTTATCAGAATGCCAACTTTGAGATTTGGACCTCTAAAGTGATTATGTAGCATGGAAATCAGGCTGACCAAGTGTGTCTTACATGTCAAGAGGTCATGAATCATTACAAACAAAAAGTTATTATTTGAGGGCCAAGTAGTTTCTGATAAATTGCCCAAGTTTTGTCTCCCAACAGTGTGCCCAAGGATGTCTAGCAAGCAAGACTCCTATGATCAGTTTCCATGAAAATATTCATAATAACAATACAATCTTGTTCATACCAGTTCTGTCAAGCATAGAAAAAGCATCATCTTGAATTCTCAGTGATAGACTGATAAGCTTATGTATCAATGATTCCAGAAAAACACAGAATGATTCCAGAAAAACACAGATAAAAAACCCAACATATTTATCACACATTTCTAAGAAATGCCCGATTAGGCCACAAGCAAAAAGTTGTGGTTATGGTAATATGGCCGGAAAAAAGAACAGTGTGTGTGTGTGTATGTGTGTGTGTGTGTGTGTGTGTGTGTGTGATTGTGTGTGTGTGTGTGTGTGTGTGTGTGTGTGTGTGTGTGTGTGTGTGTGTGTGTGTGTGTGTGTGTGTGTGTGTGTGTGTGTGTGTGTGTGTGTGTGTGTGTGTGTGTGTGTGTGTGTGTGTGTGTGTGTTGGCCTGGCTTTGTGTTGGCCCGGCCTTTTTTTTACTTAGAAAAGACGAGATAAACATAAATCACAATTTCTCTTTTGCTGAAAAAACTTTCAACTTTAAAAGTGCATTTCCCAAGTGCTTATAGGGCAGGGAAGATCACACATTTCGTTGATTACTGCAGTTTTTCCTTTCTTTTTTTTCTTGCATAAAAATCTTTTTAAAAGTTTAGGGTCAGCTTGATAAAAATAGCAACAGCCAGGTTATCATAATCACAACTGTATATTACAGTAGTCACCGCTTATTAAAAACACATTGGGACCGAACAATAGTGTTTTTAATAAGCGGCGTTTTTATTAACCGTTTGCGTGTTGAACATGTCCATCAGTAACGATGTAAATCCGGACCGGACAAACTGTTTTTAAAAAACGGCTGTTTTTATTAACCGCGTGTTTTATAAGCGGCGACTACTGTATTTTAGTCTTTGGTGAATCATGTGCAGTCAGCAAAAAGACTGTACTCTCCTGGATTTAGAAGCAAACAATTCATTTTGTGTCATGCCTTCCCACAAGTACCCAAATCTTCACGTTCACAAAGCGGCCAATACAATACATGTACTTGAATTTGATGTTGACGAACGTCGTAGATATCACACTTGTGGCACCCGACATCCCAGCACCAACATCCTTCCACTATAAAGGCAACAGTGTACCTAAATACGTACAATACGCTATACGATGTGCATGAAGTATTTAAATATTGATCTGTCGTGTGATGGAATTTCTTAACTTTCGGAAGTCGCCTTGAAGCAGTGAGACCGATTTCCAGTCCGGCAAAGTGCCCCTAATTTGCTAATACCCATGTTTTTTCTCACCTGTTTCCATTTCGTCGGAAAAATACAACTATCTCAGAACCCACACATATTTCTAAAGAATTTCATGACTATCTGAAAGTGAAACACTGAACAGCCCGCCGAAATGGCACTATAATATAAGCACAACCCGAAGGGTTAAAAGAATCGCTCAAATGTCCTTGTTTCGTGTAACGCAGCTGTATATTTTCTGAGACCAGACAAAGATTCCGACAGACGCACAGTAAAAGAAACGAGGACTGTGTTGCCATATATGACATGTAAGATGTAGAGGCAGCTAGCTACCTTGCAATCTGGATGCCCATCAATTAGTTAAATGAAGCACATTTTAACATAGTGTATGGTAAAGAGTAAGATAACGAATAAAGGAAAAAAGAGTAGGATACGATGACACGCATTGGCTGATGGTAATAAACCCGCAAAAATAGCATTTCAGTTCAGAGATTCAGAATTAGACGAGCTTTACCGTTTCTTCTTCCTGAGTGAGAGAATCAGCCATCGCTTCAACACCGGAAATTGAACTCGCACGAAAAATTATCAGTGTCGTAAGCTGATAGTATTTGTCATCTTGACTTCAGGATAATGACCATTCTTAAAAGTAGTCAAGCTCATGCAATGAGAAGTACTCGTGTGAGATTATGCGTTGAACGACTTCAAGAACCCGAATGTGGCTCACGTGACGTCATAGCTATCTCGCCATATTTAGTTGTGTATCAAGTACAAAGGAAACGTCTGAGACTTGATCACTCATCCTGGGCTGTTGTGTGCATTGGCAATTTTATCAATTTTACAGCGAACTTTACTGAAGCCTTTAGTATGGCTACAAGTCCAGCAGGAAGTGCTATAAAGGCCCTACAACTTGAATTTAAAAAGATGCACGAGGAGCCCGTTGAGGGATTCCAAGTGAAGTTGATTAACGACGACAACCTCTTTGAGTGGGAAGTGGCGATTTTTGGTCCACCGGGAACTTTGTACGAAGGAGGATACTTCAAGGTTTGCCTCGGACAATTTATTCATTTGCTTTTGTTATGTTTCAGAAGTGTCATGTGTGTGATGGCTCGAAAGTCTCAGTTTCTTTTTGTTGCCTCACGGCATCGAGCTGTGTTTGTTTACATCCGTTGATAAATGATAGTGAAGGCGTCGATTTACTATAAAATTCGCTCATCGATGATCGAGATGAACATTTAGACATTGTGGATTATGTTTTTAATCTTACTTCACCGAAGCTATAACTTAGAGCGAATGCAAAGAAGAAGCGTTCCGCAGATGTCGCCATTTTTTCGTATGCTGACAGTCATGCGTCACTTTCTATTTAATGTATAATACTGAATAAATGGTCACACTATGGTGGTCAGCAGCATGATGTAATAGAATGAGAAGAATGTGTGAGGCTGCTAATGAAGTAATTGGAAAAGACGATGTATTTGAAAAATGTTGATGTCATATGGCCACTAGGATAACTATCGTGCTAAAGAGTACGCATGCGCTTTAGTTTTGGTTTGTCATTTTCGATTTCTGGTTCTCACTTCCTGTCAAGGGGTACACTTAGCAACATTGCTCGCGCGATGTGTTTATGTGTGTGTGCGTGTGCGCGCGCGCGCGTGTGTGTCATTGCAGTTGTGAAAGCTTAATTTAACCCCCCCAAAATTTACATTACCGAACTATTAAAAACGTATCTTTCAACTTTCGATGGAATAGAAATTGAATTTTTGTGGGAGCTTGACGCTTTGTCCATGCGACGTTTCTTACGTATACATACATGTACACGAAAATGACGTTTCGTCATATCCGAAAATACGTTTCGTACATAAAAGTAAGGTGCGTTTTATTTCTTACACTTTTTGAAGATACTTATTTCCTAGAGAAATTGCTCGAAATTCCAAATGGAGGGGTTGGCTATCCTTCTCAAGAATAAGGCTCTATCTGATGACTCAGATGATGAGAACAAAATTAATGTGATCATAATTTCATATGGGATGAGAACCACAAATTGAGCATATGTGATTATATAGGCTTATCCAGTGTGATGTTTACAAATGTCACATACTTAAAGACTTGCCGAACTATCCTCAGCACAAGCAGAATGTAGCAAAAGCCATAATGAAAACAAACTTATGCAAACAATTTCGGGTGTAATAAGGTTTTTGTGCAATGCCAAGCCATGGCTGCTGATAACTTGGTGTTGCAATGATAATGATGTTGATGAGTGTTTGCTGCCATTCTGATAATCCCCCTGTGGGTTCGGGGTAAGAATTGACCCACGGCGTCTCCCTACGCGATTCGTAAGACGCGAATAACTAGGGACACCGTTACTTGATTTGCATTTACTCTATCCTGTTCTAGTGGTTTTCGTGCTTAAGTTAAAGGCCTTACATAGCCTACAAAGGCTGATAGGCCATAAAACACCATCCATCCATCCATTCTGATAAATATACAACTTGTGATGTGTGAGTTTTCATATCCGTGGGAACAACTCTCTCTCTCTCTCTCTCTCTCTCTCTCTCTCTCTCTCTCTCTCTCTCTCTCTCTCTCTCTCTCTCTCTCACACACACACACACACACACACACACACACACACACACACACACACACACACACACACACACAGCCAGCTTCTTGCTTAGTCAAACTCATTTCAACTGCTGCTGTCACATGCAGATGCCATTTTGTCCATATGATTTGAGGAACTATTTCTTTGAAATGACTAACTTGTCTCGCTATTCAGTTTACATAACTGATTACAGATGTAAGTAACATCTTAGCCATAACATTGTAGATCTATCTAAACGCAGAATCTATAAGCTCAGTTGCTGACACTTTTACCTAAATATAACATTCTTTTACTAGAATTGATAATGACTTCATTTGAATATATGAGTATACATGAAACACCGTTTTTCTAATGTTTAAAGCGTAGTGGTTTTTTTGGTACAAGAAATGTTTATGCACACGTATGAAACGTCAAGTTTACGAAACGTTGCTGACCCAATTTTTTCTGCCAATCTTTAAAGCTGTGATTGTGGGTTCTACACCAAATGAATGTCAGTGAATATTTTTGCTTAATGATATTTATCACTTGCAATTATTAATGGAGATAGTCTTGGCTCAAACCTCTCCTCTTATGGGTGATATACCTACCCATGCTTCTGTTTTATAGACTTCCTCCTGCCTCACTGGCTTTGCTCAGTGAAAAAATAACTTTTATATGTTTATAAAGATAAACAGACAATTCTGATATCATTTTAGGCTAAAATCGTAATGCAAAAATGGTTGTACAAAAGATGGTATTTCAAGGTTTGCCTCACACAATTTATTCATTTGCTTTTGCGTTTCAGAAGTGTCATGTGTGTTGTGGTTGAAAAATTGTAGTTTCTTTTTATTGCCTCATGTCAATGATCATCAAGCTGTGTTAGTTGACATCACAGTGAAATGTTGTTCCATGCTGAAAGAATGCTGGAACTTTGTGGAAGCAAATGAAATATAGCCTGTCATCAATTAACTATCCCCAGATACAGAAATACACATCATCTTAGTTCTACTTTATCTTATTTTTAAATTGAAATAACTAGCCATCTCCTTTGATTTGAGACTTTCACAATTTCTAGCAGCTAATTTCACTTGGGTAGAGAAAAGTAGTGCTAGTCAGCCTTTAATTATTATTTGCAAACTACACATGGGAAATTTCTCTTCCTCCCTCTCGACAGACCAGTTGGAAATTTGTCTTCCTCTCACTCAACAAACCAATTGGAAATTTCTCCTCCTCTCACTCAACAAACCAATTGGAAATTTCTTTTCCTCTCACTCAACAGACCAATTGAAAATTTCTCTTCCTCTCACTTGATGCCCCCAGGATGTATAAGTTCAAGGTTTAGAACTCCAGTCTAGGTAAGTGCACATACAGATACATATCACATACAGAAATTAGTATATCCATTTTGTGGAAATCACTACTTGAAAAATTTCATGCCTGCTGTTGCCTGCCTACCTGACAGTGATTTGCAGTGGGATACTAAAACTGCTGAAACTGTGATTGCAGGCTCATATGAAGTTCCCACCTGACTATCCCTATTCACCTCCCAGTGTCAGGTTTGTCTCCAAAATGTGGCACCCCAATGTGTACGAGGTAAGCATCTCCATTTATATTTTTTTCTTTTGACATTCTCTTTAAAATACTAGAGTCTAAATCAGTAAATGTAATGTTTTCTTACTATACTCACGGACATAAGAAACGCGAAAAAGTTAGTCCGCCTTTGCCATATCCTAACACGTCCGTATGCTTCATCAATGCAGAATCTGCACTCATCTGTGAACACCACACGTCCCCACTGTTGCCTGCGCCAGTTGATTCTAGCCTGAGCCCACTGGTGACGAGCCTGGTGATGACGATGAGTCAGCACTGGTCCTGGAGCTTGACGACGGTTTAGTAGCCTGTTCTCCTTGAGGCGACGGCGCACTGTCCTGGCGCTGACTCGACGTTGGGCATTGCCTGGCAAGTTTGCTGATGTGGTAGTCGCCTTCAGGAACTTTTCTTGCCGATGGCTTCTTAAAATGTAGCGGTCTTGCCGAGGGGTCGTAGCTCGAGGCCTGCCTGACCGTGGTTCATCAGCAACCGTGCCAGTCGCCTGGAAACGGTGCTCTAGACGGTAGATAGTCGAGAGGTGAACATTGAATAGGTTTGCGACTCTTCTGTGAGGAACACCAGCCTCCAAATGGCCAAGCGCTCGGTTGCGTTCTTCTGCGCTAAGTCTTAGCATCGCTGCTGAGGACTGATAAAAAGGAAAGAGAAAATTTTCAGGCCTGCTTTTTATTGAGGTAAAACCCCTGAACACTGCTACAGCAAGCAAATTTTGCTGCACAACTTGCAAGTTGCCTCCCATGAGGCGATCACCATGCCGCATTTGACCGTCCTTTGCCACTGTAAACAGAACGCTGTGCATGAAATGTGCACATTGTGTGGTAGTTAAGAGTGCAAATGCATAGGCACTGTACGCAAAATATCTCAAGATTGTATTTAAAATATTTAAAATACCCACTAACTTTTTCGCGTTTCTTATGTCCGTGAGTATACAATGTCCTGTCTAAAGGCGTTAAAGCAGAAGTTTGTCGGAAAAAAACTGCCTAATAAATTATGGTAATTCCTTGATGGGGAGCTAATGAATGGCATCAGAGAAGTTTGAAGGTCAGTGCTTTGCCTCAGACTTCACAGGGCATTTAATAACTGATTGTATCAGTCTGGTGGACTAGGACACCTGGGCGGAATACTGCAGCTGTAGATGGTGGGCAGCCGATACTTTCATCCAGAGGAACAAAGACAGAAAAGAAACTTGATGAAAGTAGAGGATGGGAAGAAACTGTAGGAGATAGTGAGTAGCAATACTGGCAAACACAATGCCATCTGTGGGAAATGTGACAGGAATGTCCTTGGGAGGTAAATGCCAATGAGCACAGTATTTCTTTATATATATATATATGTGTAAAGCATTCATGTGTTTCAAAAACTTCATCATGATCATCGCACACACATTTTTTGAAAAATGATAGCACCCTAAGGAGAGAGAGGGTTGACTTGTTTTCAGAATGGTGATGTTTGCATCTCCATACTGCACCCCCCAGTGGATGACCCTCAGAGTGGAGAGCTTCCCTCAGAGAGGTGGAACCCCACACAGACAGTCAGGTGGGTTGTGAATGCTGTCCCTGTCCTTGCCCTGGGTAGCCAGGCTGCCTTGACTCCCATCATGTAATGCTGGCTACCTGGTGGAGCTGCCCAGTGTGCAGCCCACGCTGTCTGAGAAACTTCTCATCAGCTGGAGTGTAAGAGGGAAGCACTTGCATTGTATCATCATTGTGATCCCCGTAACACAGGGCACTGTTGGACTTTGCAGTTTTCACTACTGCCAGCAATGACATGTTCAGTACTGTGTGTGATGCATTCCAGTGATTGTTGGGACGGGGAAAGCCACATAAGTGGAACCAGATGTATGGTGGTAGAGATTGTGGAACAGAAGAATGCTTCTTTCTCCTCTTTTTCTTCTGGTCTTTTACTTCTTTCTTTCTTTTTCTGCCTCCCCCATAGCTCTTTTTGGTCTCTTTCTTCCTCAGACTTTGTCTCCATTTTTGTCATTTTCATGTTCATTGTCTCATGTATCACCTTGTTTCATGATTCTTCTTTCTCCTTTCTTTTCTTCAGTACATATGTGGCTTGATATTTGTTTTGGGGACTTTCACTCCTGACCAGAAACTGATGAATGACAAGCTCGCAGTAGTGGTTGCAGTCCCTAGATGCCTCAGAGTTTGTCTTGGGGGAAGTAGCTAAGCACTGAGCCATGCTGCTCCTGGTGATATGAGTTAACATCTGTGAAATAGTTCTACTGCTGATTGTTTTGGGTTTGTTTCTGTTATTTGCTTTATATTTTAGGAGGATTGGTAACACTTTGGTTTGCCATCGACATCTTTGAAAATCTTGTATTGTTGTTGTTGACAGGACAGTACTTCTGAGCATCATCTCCCTGCTCAATGAACCCAACACATTCTCCCCAGCTAATGTGGATGCCTCTGTGATGTTCCGAAAATGGAAGGAATCTAAGGGCAAAGACAAGGAGTATGAAAACATCATCAGGTGAGTCTTCTGCAGCTGATGGTGTGCCTGGGGTTAACTCAATGACGACTCATCTCATCATATGATGCGGTGAGGTGAGCAACGGTTGACGACGCATCTCATCATATGATGCGGTGCGTATGTAAATTTCTTGTGCGTGTTGTGAGGGGCTCTTAACCAGTCGAGGTAGTCTAGTTCTCTTATAAGATAGTGAGGAACATTGTAGATCGTCTGTGTCTCTGAATTTGAAGAGGATAAGGCACTGCCAGACTTTGTTTACATATGTGGCAAGGGGGCGATTTCAACGCTAAATCGCAACGGCGTCGCGGCAGGACGATGAGGATGTTGTTGAAATCGCTATGAAAGAAGGATCAGATGAGAAGGACGATGTGGTCCTTTTTTCCGAAGAGGAAGAAGATGAAAAAGATGCAGTTTTAGAGGAGCAGATCATAGGTATAGTGCACGAACTGCTGACAGAAGAAGAGGAATCGGAAACTGATCCGTACACGCTGTCGGCTTAGAAGTCGGCCTCACTCCAGTCGAACTAAATACAGGCACGCCAGACGGTACCCATCTTTGTTGCAATACTATATTCAAAATAAAATTAAGGGTAGCCGCGGGTCGACAAAACCGTTAAAATATTAATTTTTGGCTACTTTGAGATTTTGGTATAGTCAGCTCATATGAACACTGCTTTTCACATTGAGACCCCTGAGATAGCTTAGAAACTTATAAAAACCACTATAAAACAGACTTTTGCACACCCACCCTTCAAGAATTTACTCCGTTGCAGCTGAAAATTGTGTCGTTTTCTGTGAACAATTGCCGTGTTTCACTGCACGCTGTCCGCTCGCCGCCATTTTTGTTTGCAGCATGTAAGATATCGTTCGAAAGCGAGATCTCGCGGCTTCCAGGCTGACGCAATTGTGTTCCAAATATGGAAGACAGGCTGCTCTGCCGATCAATATTCATGAGGCACTCATCTGGCGTGTCTAACCAATCATCAACCGCGTCTTGGTTTTCTGACAGAATCCCCATCTGTGATTGGTTGGATTTGGTCACGTGACCGCCTATTTCGCGCCATGCCGTCTGCTCGCTCCGTGCAACTCTCAGTCAATTTGTCGCTCTTATCAAGCAGTCGTAGCTCTTTTCAAGCAGTCAGTTTATCAATAATACATGTGAATATGCCAAGGATGGGGTAGCAGGCATACGTGCAGTACAATCATCGGCTCCAGGACGTGACTGAACGAAACTCGTGGTCGAAACTACTCGCGGTCGAAACGCGTGGTGCCGGGAGCGTCTATTCCGTGTGCCGTACAGTCAGTTCGAGTATTTTGCTCTTCTCAAGCTTTCATCAGGTCAGATAGAAAATGTGAACATGCCGAAGGTGCGGTGGAATACTGTACATGCATTCAGAGGCTCCAGACGGCGGTCGAATGAAACTCGTGGTCGAAAGAAAGCATTGCAAGCCGAAAACACCGATGACGTAGATTCATCTGCAGCAGCTGATTCTGGATCATCAACACCCAGCACTACACTTCGTGCGACACCATCAACTACATCATCTGCTCCTCAGGCTTCGACATCAGCCACCCATCAAACTTCAAATGCCCATCAGACACCACAGACTTCATCAGTGAGCACGTCAGCTAGAAAACTGTCCTACTTCTCTGGCTCTTCGCAGTCTGTCAATTGCTTGACTGAACGAGACAGTCCCCACTCGGGCAACAACAATGTGTTTTGTTTTGCGCAGCTTTCTTGCCTCAATAGACTTGTTCAGCCTCTGCTTTGTCCCGTGTGCAGAAAAGCATCACTGAGTGTGAGCTTTGAGAAGTCGGTTGGCTTGTCAGTGCTGACTGCAGTGACATGCAGTGCTTGTCATTACTCCAACAAAGTCCACAGCAGTGAGCAGATTAGTGATGGCAAGGAGACAAACAGAAGCAGAATGCCTTTTGAGGTGAATAGGCGAGCAGTCCTTGCAATGAAAGAGGTAGCTGTGGGAGCTCAGGGGTTGCAGAAAGTTTGCTCCATTCTCAATGTGCAAGGTGGATTGCACCATAAAACTTGTCAAGACCATTCGCAAGTGATCAGAAGAAGTGTAATGGAAGGAACTCTGCAGACCACCTTAGAGCAAGCTCGACAGGCAGTCAGAGAGACCCAAGTTACTGCTGACTCTTCCAATGAAGACAAAGATGTCCTGAACATTGCTGTGTCATATGATGGATCATGGCACAAGCGTGGCTACACAAGCAACTATGGGGTGGGTTGCATCATAGAGGTGGAAACAGGGCTGATCATTGACTATGCCATCCTGAGCAAATATTGTGCTGAGTGTGAACTCACAGGAAAAAAGTTAGAGGGTGAGGAGTTGGCACTGTGGCATGATATGCATGCCTCAGTGTGTGACAAATCTTGGGGTGGATCATCGCCTGCCATGGAGCCTGAGATAGCCAAGCTGCTCTGGAGCCGATCACTATCCCATGGATTCCGCTACACCACCATGGTGTCAGATGGAGACAGCAAGACATTTGCAAGCCTGCAAGCCTTGAATCCATATGGGGAAGACTTCCCTATTATCAAGGAAGAATGCATCAACCATGTGGCCAAGCGCATGTATGCTGGGCTTGAGAGGCTTGCTGCAGAGCAGAAATCCCTCGGTGTGCAGATGAAGGGGAGAGGCAGACTGTCCAAGCCAAGAATGCTGAGATGGGAAGGCTACTACAGGAATGCCATCATCAACAACCCTGGCAACATGCAGAAAATGCAAGATGACACATGGGCCATCCTGTTCCACAGCATTTCAGCAGAGGGCTCCCAACACCATTCTCGCTGCCACGACTCATGGTGCTATTTCAAGATCGCCCAAAGGAATGGAACAGATCCAGAGGAGGAAAGAAAGAAGATGGAGCATGATGATCCACTTCCATCAGAAGTTGGAGATCAGGTTGTCCCCCTCTTCAAGAAGTTGACAGACCCTGTCCTTCTCCAGAGGTGCTCCCGAGTCAGAACCCAGAATGCAAATGAGTCCACACATGCCAGCATATGGAGAAAAATTCCAAAGACACAGTTTGTGGGTTTGAAGACTCTGGAGTGTGGAGTAGCCATGGCAGTGTGCCAGTTCAACAGAGGAGCCAGCAGCATTGCATCCTGCATGACAGATGCAGGAGTCCCAGGTGGTGAAACAGTTTCAGCTCTGGTGCATCGCCTGGATCATGCTAGGAAGCGCAAGTCCGAGACTTCCCACATGGACAAGATGGCCAAAACAAGAAAGAAGCTGCAAAAGACAAGAAGGGAAGAAGAGAGGAAGAAAGCTGAGGGTCCCACTTATGGTTCTGGTGCATTCTGATGTTGCATTTCTCTCCTGTGGATGATGAACAATGTGTACCAACAGTTTCCAATGTTCAAGCTTCGTTTTCTCAAAATCGCGTTTTTGTGCACTGTGACCCAACGAGGAGAAATGGTGGGGAGTCACAGTTTCATGTACAGTTCTGAAATTTTCACCATCTACTGAACAATGTGTGCTGATTACAAGTAGAGATTTTCAAGGAGCAGTGTTGACCAGATGTGCTTTACTTTGATGATTATATTGACAGAAACCAGGTCAAAAATCGACACGGAAGTTTCCAACTTCAACACTTTTATTTCACTGAGCTTTCCTGCAATACAGGTATTTACTTAAGTTAATTAAGATTATAGTAACATGCTAACTCTAAGTTTTTGTCTTTTTGTGCACTTTAAGTGCTGTAACCATTTTGATCAATTGTGTCACCGTCAGTGAAAATAAACATCTTCAAAATACAAAATGTATGGCAGTTAGCTTGATCAGATTTGGTGTGAAGTATAGTATTATGATGCTGAACACCTGTGCAAAATTTCATAAAGATACCATTAGTAGAACCTATTAAAATGAAATACCAGTTTTCTCGAGTAGCGGCTACCCTTAATGAGAGAATGACATTGATCTACAAGGATAAAGGAGACAAAGAGCGTTCTAATGATGGCAACATTTTTTCCATTGCTTGATTAGTATTTTTTCAGCAATTTCTGTAAAAATGCCCAGAAACATGCGTCTCCAGTCAATACGAGCTAAAAATAGTGCCGTCTTCAATGAGTTAATGGTCTGTATCATTTCTGTGCTTGTGCCTGGGGTTAATGGCCTCTATCATTTCTGTGCTTGTGCCTGGGGTTAATGGCCTCTATCATTTCTGTGCTTGTGCCTGGGGTTAATGGCCTCTATCATTTCTGTGCTTGTGCCTGGGGTTAATGGCCTCTATCATTTCTGTGCTTGTGCCTGGGGTTAATGGCCTCTATCATTTCTGTGCTTGCGAGATGTGCAAACACTTGAAAGAATTGTATTTTTTTTAATATTTACTTGGATACCCTTAAAAAATGACAATGGGTAATCACCATGGCTTTTGAAAAGTAGCTGTGTTCAGAAACATCGTCATACAATTGTGGTTTTCTAGGGTACATTGGTTGATTAGAGAGTAACATGGAAAAAGAGTAATGGAAGACGTGCGAATGCATGGAAGAAGTTAATGAAATAAGGCATCACCTGCTTGCTGTTACACTTTGGGGAAGGCATGTGCTACTGGAGGCCGGTAATCTGCTGCTATTAAAAAAACGTTTGCCTCTGCATCAGTGCATTTGAGCCAAGGAGATGGTAACTATTGGCACTTATCATGTGATCTGATGCAGAAAAAATGCCTGTGACATTTGACAGCAACATGTGCCAACAATTCTTTGACAATAAGTTTGCAATGGGCATGACATTGTGCTGTTAATGATGATGTGTTTGCCTTGTCTCTGTGCAGGAAGCAAGTAGCTGCCACGAAGGAGGACGCAGAACGTGACCATGTGCGGGTACCCACCACGTTGCAGGAGTACTGTGTCAGTGCCAAGCCTCCGCAGGACACAGCCGTCGACACCGACTTCTACGACGACGACTATGTCATTGACACAGAGGAGGATGAAGAACTCTACCAGGACGACGACGAAGATTCTGGGAATGAGGAGTCTTGATAGTGCACCCTTGGGGCATGGACGTAAAAGACTTGTGATTTTCTGGCTGTGGTGGCTACATGGGACTTCTATGGGATATGGACGAAAACTTCACACTTCAACACCTCTGGTTTTACAAGTAGCTGCTTCAGTGCTCTCTTTCTCTTGCTCTCTGTTGCTCCCTTAACGGAAAGCCACGGAGACTTCCCTGAGGCTCCACCAGCTGTGCTGAGCAGGTCTCTGCCACCTGTGCAGTCTCTGCCCATGCTATGCAGCATAACTCGAGGAAGATATCGAAACAAAAAATTTCCCATTCAGGAAATGCCTGGCACAGGTGGCATTTGCTGCAATGGGTGGCACTGAAAAGTCCAGCTGACTCTCTTCTCTCTTCACTCTCCCAGCCTGGCTCTGTCCCTAGTGACTTGAGATAGCCCCGCATGCTCGGCTTTGTGGCGCAGGGTAGCATACCTTGCCACTGCGTTTCCAGCAACTTGGCCGCCTCCTCATCAGCAGAGATCATCTCATCATGCCAATCACATTCTAGTATGTGTAATGTGGTATTATGAGCAAGGTTGGTGAGAGTGTGTGTGTGAGTGTGTGTGTGTGTGTGTGTGTGTGTGTGTGTGTGTGAGAGAGAGAGAGAGAGAAAGATAGTGTATGTACAGGAGAATGTGGATAAAGGAAAACAGAAATGTGTCTGACATGGTTGTGAGAGTGATTCCCCCCCCTCACAATATACATATGTATACTCTTCTTTTGAATATTCATTGTCTTGTTTCCTTTCTTTTGGGTGATTTGTTCTTTTCTCCACTAGCCACATGAAATGTTTGAAAAGTGCAAATGATTAGTAATTCTTCCTGTCCTAATAAAGCAGCAGGTTGTTCTAAAGCAGCAAAAGGAATAGTTTGAAAAGGTAAAAGAGGTTTATGTCTGTTTGAAGGGTACGCACAAGAAATGTATAGAAAAATTGTGCAAGTTTTTGTCTAGATTTTTACTGAAAAGGAAATAAATTTCTCGAGCCTATACCAAGAAGAAAATCGCAATTAAATGTGTGAGATCAGAAGGTTTGACGATGGAATAAGGAGAACATTAAAGTAGTGGTGATATTTATAATGAATTGGGTTGTATGTAAGGATTTAAAACAGTCTGAAACGGGGATTATCTTGGGCAGCCTTTGAAGTGATTGCTGCCAAGAAAAAATTGGCATTCATGTTTTTCATTACCCTTTGATTACAAGATCAAAGTTAGATAATGTAATCTGAAAGAGTTAACAGTTCCCACTCTTCCTAGTTCACAGCAACCTTAGTTTTTCCAGAGTTTTGTTGACAGAAGAGGCTAGAGTGCATGCCTCCATGGAAAACTTGACATGATCACTGTTTTGAGTTTTCTTCTTTCTCCAAATTTGGATGGATTATTAGATATCATGACCTTAAAAAGAATGCTGTTTTATATCCATCGTTGACATAGAAATAAAGGGGTGGACTAGGCATCTTAATGTGTTGTGTTGTGATCTTAATGCTTCATTTCTTTATCACTGTGCTGAAATTGAGCTTGGACCTGTGCACTTGTGTTCAACGTACCATATGCAGAGGAAATATTTGGTTTTTACTCTGCAGTTGCCTTGTTAACTACAAAAAAAATCTGCAAAGTGCTTATACACCAACTAGGTGTGACTCCAATAAGACATGGCATCGATCATTCTTTTACACAGCAACAGTCCTCTGCAACATGATTCCTGAGGCACTGAGAAAAATGAGAATGTCTCTAAAATCATAGGGCGCTTTAAAAGTAGACTCAGCTTGGACAGTGTTGATATAGCAGGCCTGGTCCAGTTATCATCATGAAAGATTGCCACTCAGCTTGGACAGTGCTGACATAGCAGGCCTGGTCCAGTTATCATCATGGAAGATTGCCACATTTTGTAACACCTCTGGAGATCTCACATCTAGTAGACCCCAGCTTTGATAAGGTAGCTATCAACAAGTCTCGGCAATGTTTAGCACAGACACAGTATTGAGCTGAAATCGCCAAAGGAGATGTAAACTGCAGGGCAGACGAGTAGCAGAGCAAAGGCTTTGGGATCTGGAAGAAATGAAATGCACCCATTGGAAAAGTAGATGACACTTGGTTTACACCATCATCTGCACAAGCTACACTTGACTGACTGCCGTTACCAGACCAGTGCTCACAGCCATGGCCTGACAAAAGGGGAGTTCAGAAGGTGCAGTGCTTCAAAGCGCTTACTCAGCGCTGCACGTGATTCACTCCTGAACGGCCAATTTGGGGCGTGCTTCACTCAGCGCTGAGCAGCGCTGTGAATCACCAATCCGACGTGCAGCAAGATGATTTTGCATCATTTCAAAATGGCGTCTTCGATCCCGCACTGGCCGTCGACGCGTAAAATAACCCTCAGAAACATCATTTTGGGACTGGAACAGACTTTATTTGCCCCAAGCGCTCTGTATGTGCAAGTAATGGCAATTAAGGATGACACAGTAGTGGATTTTATTCATGCAGAATACATGTAAACGTGCATAAACGATGTCTGTGGCAAAGAAAATACTTTCTTCGCGTCCATCAACACAACATGGGGCGCAGAAGATTTACCTCCCCTTTAACAAGTGAAGCGCTGCACTACATCTTAGGCGTTCAGGAGTGGCAAAGAGCGCTCAATTGCCAACATGAAGCGCTCAAGCAGCGCTGAGTACTTCTGAACAAGCCTTAAGGGTTCTCGCCTAAGCTTGAGCATGTGTAAAGGAAGTGCACTGAGGAAGACAACACCTCTACCACCTGTGGAGATGGTGCTTCACTCAGCTGTGCCTAGAGAGAGAATATGAGAAGATGGCTTGCTAAAGTAAAGGAAGCCCAAAGTCCTAAAGAAAGATCTCCAACACACCATAGTGTGAATTTGATGGTAACCTTGCTGGCTTCTGATGTCTCTTGGTCAACCTTATTACAGATTAGATCAGATTTCTAACAGGGGTTACGGGTAAGAAAAAACCCAACTGTGTCTACCTACATGATTCATAAAAGATTAATAGGGAAATTGAGACTTGACATGGCCTAAATCTGTGCTTCACTGTGGCTGTGGCTGTGGCTGTGGCAGTCCACTAGGCGTCATACACAGGCAGCAGCAATGAACTAGTGGTGGCATTTTGCACTGCTTGGGGCCGCAAGTGCTGGCGCTACTGGAGGAGGCCCCGAAAGCTCCATGACCACAGGTTCCAGCTGACGGGAGTATCCAGCAGCAGCAGCCGCATGTAGTACTCATCTCTAATGACTGTGGTGGTTGATGGCCTTACATAGCCTACAAAGGAGGATAGACTTTAAAACTTCATTCACTCAAATCTCAACATCACAAACAGACCAACCTGTCTTTTTGTATTAATAATCGGCACCACAGGACTTGAAAATGGCAACTTAGAAAGCTAGTAATCATGTGTGCACAAGTGTACATACCATTCAACTTAGTTCAGAAATTTTCATTCTTAGATTTATATTTAAAATGTGAAATGGAATCAGCAGATAATACAAAGTATGATAAAGAAGTTAAAGACTGTCCCTAGGTGAATAAACTTGGCACAGGATGATGATCATGCATGCACAGCCGAAGCAAGCAGTCGGTATGCTACATGGCATCATGCTGTGAACATTTCGGCCTGTGTCACACACATTTTTGTGACCATGTTAACATTTTCATTTGCAATTTCTGGATGGACCTCACATTTGAGCAGGGAGCAAGCACCAGAGACACTTGCAATGTGGAAGCAAGCCTTTGGGAATGCAGAAATGAGCAGTTAGGGCTTTGCGAGGCACTTGTGCTTTGAAATGGGTAAAACATCACTGGAGGAGGATGAGAGGTCGGACGACCCTTAGTAAGCACAACCCCTGAAAATTTTGAAGGAATTGAATGGACTGCATGTCAGAGTCGTTGGATCAACATCAACAAAGTTGCCAATATTGTCCACATGTCATTGGATCAGTTCAGGCAATCCTCATGCCCAGTTGGAGCATGCCAAAACTCCCGACTCCCAAGCAGAAGCAGCTCAGTGGGGAAATCTGCCAGGATCTTCAACAGGTTCGGCTTGATTCAATCTTAGTGCCAATGGATGGATGGGTGGAGTTTAAGGGCCTATCAGCCTTGTAGGCTATATAAGGCCACAACGTTAAGAAACACATACTTCCACCATGTTATGAGAACTCTCTGCGATAGCGGAGTATAGTACAATTCACCTAACTAGTGACATTAAATCGAGTCCCACTGCCCATCAGCCAGCAAAGGCTGTGTAGAGCCTTCAAAAGCATAATGGCAATAGGGCAAAATGTCACATCACGATGTCCTTGTCACCAGCAAAGCATTTCGGGATAGGTGGATGGAGCCCAAGGGCTCATTAGCCTTAGTGCCAAGGATGATCACCGGTGATGAGACTCGGTCTATGACTATGACTCCAAGACAAAACAAGCAGTCTTTGCAGTGGAAAAGCCCAAAGAAAGCGAGACAGGTCAGGACTGAAACCAAGAGCATGCTCGTAGTTTTGTGCACCATACATTTATCCCCCAGGGTCAGGCTGTCAATGCAGAGTTCTACTATATTGTTCTGGAGTGACCTGTGGGGTGATGGCAACTGGGTGCTCCAACATGACAATGTGCCTGCTCACAGTACATTGTACACCAGGTTTTCGGGCTAAACCAGTACAATCATTTCTCTCCTTGCCAGATTGGGTTCCTTGCAACCGCTTCCCTCTTTCTCAAGACAAAGTTCAAACTGAAGGGCTGCCATTTGACACTGTGGAGGAGATCCAGCATTAACTGCAGAAGATGCTTGACATGCTCGGCTTTCTTCACCCCACATTATTGGAGGCAACCTTGTAAAATGTCATGGGTACCTTAAATAAAAATGAAATTATGAACAATTTCAGTTTTATTTCATTCCTCTTGATAATACATTTTTCTCATGTAGAAAATAATCATCTTTCCCATGAGACTCAGATAATAGACATAACAAGAAGGGCAAAGCCCATACGACTCACATGCTTGACCTTGACCTTTACATGACATTGACCTTCAGGTGACCTTCAAGGTCAAGGTCAAACAACTAAACCTAGCAATGACATAATACACTAAGAACTGCTTCACACATTTTTCCTACCGAAATACATGGTCATGCAACACAAAGCTGTTCATTCAAGACATAGGAAGCACAATGGTGCTTATTGGCACTTTCTACCATGAGATATGGTCACTTTTAGTGATTCACTACCCCATTTTGGTCACATTTCATAAGGGTCAAAGTGACCTTGACCTTGATGATATGTGACCAAATGTGTCTCATGATGAAAGTACAACATGTGTACTACAATGTTATGAAGTTTGGAAGAGTTATCTTCCATAGTTCAGGGTCAAGGTCACTTCAAAATATGTATACAATCCAACTTTAAAGAGCTCCTGTGACCTTGACCTTGAAGCAAGGTCAAGTCACCATGTATGTTTTTTGACGCCTTGTCATCCTACACCATCATGCCAAATTGGGTGTTGATAGACTTAATAGTCTCCGAGAAAAATCCAACGTTAAAGTTTTTTTACAGACACCCGGACGCCCGGACGGACGAAAAGGGTGAGTACATAGACTCACTTTTGCTTTGCATGTGAGTCAAAAAAGGTGAAATACAGGAATACCTCGGAATCTATGAAAACAAGCAGACCCTCAACATCAAATCCCTTCCCAAATGCCTCCAACATCTTATCTACATCTTTTGTGAAAGAAATCATACCATTACAGCTACGCTCTGAATCTCATACTTGTAAGTGAAAGTATAAAAGCAACTAGAATAGCTCAGAATCTATTAAGATATGAAGGCCCTTTACCTCCAACTCCCTTTCCAAATCCCTCTCACATGGGCAGGGCCATTTTGGGGGGCCACAGTCGGACCTCTGGGGTGAAGAAAAGTTAATTAAAGAGAGCAACTTCCGTGGAGCGTTCCAAGAGTGACAGTCCTGGGAGCAGAGTTTTTCTCCACAAGGTGACCACTACAAAGGAGGCAGAGGCCAGATTTTAATCTGGCATGTTTTCCACTTTTTATGGGCAGTCTTGGAACTTTCTGATCAGACCTTGTCTTATATGCACAGTACATGTAGCTATGCGTGTCAGATCTATCAGTAATGAGTGAGGCACTTGCCTTGGCTTCATCCCCCAGTCAAATGGGAGTCAGGAGGGCACCAGATCTTTTGTCACTCCAACATTCACTCCTGTCCACTTGGACACTTTCATCAACCATTTTCATGATCTTTTTGAGCATTTCACTTGCTGTAGTGGTTCTTGGATGACGGGGTGGCGATGTGTTGCCAACAAAGCAGGGTCCCTAGAGGACTGAAAGAGAAGGTCTCAGGACCTCTAGGTAGGACAGAACCCAAGATCTCCCCATTACTGTCAAGTGCCCACATCGACATAGTGGCACACACACACACACACACACACACAACACACACACATACACTTGTGACAAAAATTTATTGAGAGAAAAAACCACACACAAAACTGAACAAGGGTCCCAGAATTCCACATTCCTTTATTTCATGTTCTATCACACAAGACATTTGCTGAAAAAGACAAAAACTTGATGAGAATGAAATGTCATCTGCAGGTTAATGGGCAGGACAGAATTAGAAAAGAGCTGGGTATGCATTTCCAGCCATCATGGTTCTTGAGGCCATTCGAATCATTTGTTCCAATAATTTCTCCCGTCATCTTACCCACTCACATCACAAACACCCCAGAGAAATCAGACATCAATATCTGTTTGACCTAGGGTAGTTTTCTACGGAGCATTACAGGGGACAAAGAGATGCATGAGATGCAAGAACTGTGGGTAACAAATGCCTTTGATACATTCTGTGTGTCACGACTTTGTTATTTTTTTCACGACTCATGGTGGTTGGTGTGACTTTAAGTCCACTTGGTGTTTGTTAGTGCAGCTTGATACGCCTTTAAGCGTTATGCGCAGTCAGCACTTGCTGAATGCGCATGTTCCGAACGTTTTGCACGCGTTTTTTGTTTCGTTTGGTTCTGCAGTGGGTCGTGCAGAACAGTTTGTGTGCAATATATCTATGTAATTGGCTGGTTCTTACGTCGGATTCGGTTTGTGGCGTCTTTGTCTTTAAATGTGATTAGTGACTGAGGAAGAAATTTCCTCTCTTTTTTTTCACTGTCCGGTTGGGGGTTGAGCCACCTTCCACCCACCCCAACCGTGACACTGCGTATAACACACAGTTACTTGCACTAGCCTCATCTTTTCCTCCTGATTCACCCTAACACCCCCACCCCCCAGCTATGACTTCTATGCTACTTTGCCGCGCATGTCGCTGCCTGTTTTGTATTGTCAGCGAGGAGATCTGTGCTATGCAGATTTAGAGGCTGGGTCGGTCAGTCTGTCTCGAGTTATTTTATTTCAGTGTCCTGTGGTGAGCGGTACTGCTCACCATGGAGTAACAGTGTTGGGTCTTGCCGGGGCAGACTTGGATGGTTGCTGTGCCCTGTGTTGGGCGGTACTGCTCACGATGGAGTGGCAGTGTTGGGTCTTGCCGGGGCAGACTTGGATGGTTGCTGTGCCCTGTGTTGGGCGGTACTGCTCACGATGGAGTGGCAGTGTTGGGTCTTGCCGGGGCAGACTTGGATGGTTGCTGTGTCCTGTGTTGAGCGGTACTGCTCACCATGGAGTAACAGTGTTGGGTCTTGCCGGGGCAGACTTGGATGGTTGCTGTGCCCTGTGTTGGGCGGTACTGCTCACCATGGAGTAACAGTGTTGGGTCTTGCCGGGGCAGACTTGGATGGTTGCTGTGCCCTGTGTTGGGCGGTACTGCTCACGATGGAGTGGCAGTGTTGGGTCTTGCCAGGGCAGACTTGGATGGTTGCTGTGCCCTGTGTTGGGCGGTACTGCTCACGATGGAGTGGCAGTGTTGGGTCTTGCCGGGGCAGACTTGGATGGTTGCTGTGCCCTGTGTTGGGCGGTACTGCTCACGATGGAGTGGCAGTGTTGGGTCTTGCCGGGGCAGACTTGGATGGTTGCTGTGCCCTGTGTTGGGCGGTACTGCTCACGATGGAGTGACAGTGTTGGGTCTTGCCGGGGCAGACTTGGATGGTTGCTGTGCCCTGTGTTGGGCGGTACTGCTCACGATGGAGTGGCAGTGTTGGGTCTTGCCGGGGCAGACTTGGATGGTTGCTGTGCCCTGTGTTGGGCGGTACTGCTCACGATGGAGTGACAGTGTTGGGTCTTGCCGGGGCAGACTTGGATGGTTGCTGTGCCCTGTGTTGGGCGGTACTGCTCACGATGGAGTGGCAGTGTTGGGTCTTGCCGGGGCAGACTTGGATGGTTGCTGTGCCCTGTGTTGGGCGGTACTGCTCACGATGGAGTGACAGTGTTGGGTCTTGCCGGGGCAGACTTGGATGGTTGCTGTGCCCTGTGTTGGGCGGTACTGCTCACGATGGAGTGGCAGTGTTGGGTCTTGCCGGGGCAGACTTGGATGGTTGCTGTGCCCTGTGTTGGGCGGTACTGCTCACGATGGAGTGGCAGTGTTGGGTCTTGCCGGGGCAGACTTGGATGGTTGCTGTGCCCTGTGTTGGGCGGTACTGCTCACGATGGAGTGGCAGTGTTGGGTCTTGCCGGGGCAGACTTGGATGGTTGCTGTGCCCTGTGTTGGGCGGTACTGCTCACGATGGAGTGGCAGTGTTGGGTCTTGCCGGGGCAGACTTGCATGGTTGCTGTGTCCTGTGTTGAGCGGTACTGCTCACGATGGAGTGACAGTGTTGGGTCTTGCCGGGGCAGACTTGGATGGTTGCTGTGCCCTGTGTTGGGCGGTACTGCTCACGATGGAGTGGCAGTGTTGGGTCTTGCCGGGGCAGACTTGGATGGTTGCTGTGCCCTGTGTTGGGCGGTACTGCTCACGATGGAGTGACAGTGTTGGGTCTTGCCGGGGCAGACTTGCATGGTTGCTGTGCCCTGTGTTGGGCGGTACTGCTCACGATGGAGTAACAGTGTTGGGTCTTGCCGGGGCAGACTTGGATGGTTGCTGTGCCCTGTGTTGGGCGGTACTGCTCACGATAGAGTGGCAGTGTTGGGTCTTGCCGGGGCAGACTTGGATGGTTGCTGTGCACTGTGTTAGGTGACAGCACTGGGTCTGGGCGGACCGGGTTTATTTTTATTGTGAGTTGATGTCTCCTGGTTTTGGAGAAAGGTTCAGAAACCGTCTGTTTGATGTTTCTGGGGGGTGCATGTTGTCACCCATTAAGGCTAGACCCGAGTCTGAAGCCCTCCTGACAATGTCTTTCATCCAGTTTTTTGTTAAGGGGTCTGGGAGGTAGCTCCCCCTCTTGGTTTATTTTGTGAGGGGTCTGGGAGGTAGCTCCCCCTCTTGGTTTATTTTGTGAGGGGTCTGGGAGGTAGCTCCCCACCTCTTGGTTTATTTTGTGAGGGGTCTGGGAGGTAGCTCCCCGCTTCCATTCTTTATTGTTCTTTTTGGGTTCTGGTGGTTAATACTTTTCTCTACTTGTGTATGAGAAGAAAGTATGGTGTCACTGGTTGTTCGTTTTTGTTCTGTCGACAGACCCCTAGCAGTCCGTTTCGAAATGGAAGAGTGAGGATTAGACCGAGTCGTTCTGGGTTTATCGGCTTAGACGGTGAAGTGTAATCCTGGGGGGGGAGTTCTGTCACGACTCAGTTATTTTTTAATTTTTGCACTGAGTTTAAGCGTCTGTCACGACTTATGGCGACTGCGCATGTTCCGAACGTTTTGCATGTGTTTTTTGTTTTGTTTGGTTCTGCAGTGGCTCATGCAGAACAGTTTGTGTGCATATGATGCTTGGCGGTCTCCCTCGCCTGTATATATAGAGGAGGCGGAGGGGAGAGAGGGATAAGAATATAAGGGACTAAGAACTGTGATTAAGCCCGCTGGGCGGTTTTAAAAATTGTTTTTATTTGAATAATTGTTTTCTTTTTTTCATTTTCATTTGTATGTTCAGTTCGTGAGTTTGGTTTGAAAGATGTCGATGTAATTGGTTGGGTTTTTTTTTTACATTGGATTCGGTTTGTGGCGTCTTTTGTCTTTAAATGTGATTCGTGACTGAGGAAGGAATTTCCCCTTCTTTTTTTTCACTGTCCGGTTGGGGGTTGAGCCACCTTCCACCCACCCCAACTGTGACACTGTGTAACTAGTGTACTGAAGAGTGGCTCCTTGTATGTTTCCCAAGAACTGAAGCCTGCTTTTCCCACCACAGTGCCTACCACGTGTTTCTGGAGTGCCACCCAGAGGTGAAGAACAACTTTGTTGAAATCTCTCAGATGTGGCGTGCGATGAGTGAGGAAGAGAAAAACGAGTACAAGGAAAAACTGGAGGTAAGTTTTGAATGATTTTCCACTCTACCGATTTGAGTAGTGTCTTTTGTTCTCACTCTACAGATGCTGTGAATTTTCAGATGTTTGCTATTTTCTCATAAGATAAGGCGAGTTAACTCTTAAGGTCCTGTAAGTCATTCACGTGTTTCATTCCCCAGTCCTGTAAGGATTATGCAATTTGTAGAGAAAATCAGTAAAGTAACAGCCACGTGGGGTGGGCGACTATGGGCGATACAGGATTGAGCAGGATGGGCGGCTATGGGCAGTACAGGATTGAGCAGTTACTTGCACTAGCCCCATCTTTTCCTCCTGATTCATCCTAACACCCCCACCCCCCAGCTACGACTTCTTATAGATCAGCTTAAAAAAAATATCAAGTAATAAGAAGACCAAAAGCAAAAATAACCAGTCTACAATAGAAATTTCAGTAGATAAGCAAATCTCTCTTGCATACTTTGCACAAGTTTTTTTTGTTTTCATTCTGTGAGACTAGTTTATTCAGGCACATTGCTCAACACCTGCACAAAACAGCACAACCAGAACACTATTTTCTTGGAAATCCTCGAACCCAGCAGATGCTATGTAGCAATTCTTAAAACACCAATTTCAGAGAAAGAGTAAACAAAGGGGGTGTAAGAAGCAAGAGGCTCTGGCGTGTCTATACAGCTATTGTAGGACTTGTAGGTGTGGCAGAAACGCTACTCTCCCACCTGGCATCAGTCTGTGCATAAGAGATCTCACATCTGGCAGCATTTTGTTTTTGTCCACACAGAACTGAAATCAAGCTTCGCACCAGAGGGAAACACAGCATATGCCCTCCTCTGTCCACCTGTCACTGCCCACACCAGCAGCAGCGATGATCAACTTGGGAGCTAAGAGCAGATGGCATCCTGGAGACGGCGTCTGGCTTCCCTGACCTTCATCTCCTGGCGGCGGATGTCATCTTCAGACACCATCAGGTGCTGCATGTGGGGCTGTGCTGGCTCAATGTTCACTCCAGGGTTCTTCTGGATGGAGGTCCGGCTGAAGTTCTGGCCCGTCACTGGACCAGTGTTGAGGTGCAGAGCAGCAGAGATGCTCTGAAGGACATTCTCGGTTGTCAAGTCAGGACCCACACCTGGCAAGGACAGGCAATGATACATGGTCAACTATCACACAGTTCTATGCAAGTGCAAGCAATGATGGTTTTGAAATGTCAAAATAGCCATCCTTTATTGTGTGCGTGTGTGTGCGCATATGCGTGCGTGCGTGAGAGAGAGAGAGAGAGAGAGAGAGAGAGAGAGAGAGAGAGAGAGAGAGAGAGAGAGAGAGAGAGAGAGAGAGAGAGAGAACACTATACTTTGTGATCTAGTCAGTCCAAATGTCAAATGAAAATCTCCCTCCAACAGTCAAAGAGAGAAAGACTCAGCAGCAGGAGCTATTGCAAAGAAGACGTGAAAGCTACCAATAGGACAGCACCTGCTCCCCATCCTGGTGCCAAAATGAAGATGCCAAGTCAATGTGTGAGGCCCAAGAATACATGAGCATGGACAGATATCTTTGGCGACTCCTGCTGCCAGGTGAAAAGTCTAATTTCTCCACTGAAGTCATCAGATGATCAGATGAAACAGCACATGAATTGCCTGCAAGAACATTGCAGTCAGCTTCAATGTCATCTCTGGCTAAAGTTGCCAAGCATGTAGGTCAGCAAATCTGGTGCCCAGGTAGTGACTCTTACGAAACACGTGTGCTTTCTATGGGCAGGGTGTCTATGGCCAGGAATCCTTAACAATCCCATTTTAAGATTCATTTTTGACTCACATGCGAAGCAAAAGTGAGTCTATGTACTGAGCCGTGTCGTCCGTCCGTCCGTCCGGGCGTCCGTCCGGGCGTCCGTAAAAAACTTAAACGTTGGATTTTTCTCGGAGACTATTAAGTCTATCAACACCAAATGTGGCATGATGGTGTATGATGACAAGGCCTCAAAAAACATACATAGTGACTTGACCTTGCTTCAAGGTCAAGGTCACAGGAGCCATAAATGTGGTCTCAAAAACAGTCATTTTTCACATTTTCCCAATTTTCTCCCACGTTATTGAGAATGGCGACCTTAGCTACAAGTGGTATATAGGTCAAAGCAAGCCCTATCTTTTGATACCAGTTTGGTTGACCTTGCTTCAAGGTCAAGGTCACAGGAGCTCTTCAAAGTTGGATTGTATACATATTTTGAAGTGACCTTGACCCTGAACTATGGAAGATAACTGTTTCAAACTTAATAATTATGTGGGGCACATGTTATACTTTCATCATGAGACACATTTGGTCACATATCATCAAGGTCAAGGTCACTTTGACCCTTATGAAATGTGACCAAAATGGGGTAGTGAACCACTAAAAGTGACTATATCTCATGGTAGAAAGTGCCAATAAGCACCATTGTGCTTCCTATGTCTTGAATTAACAGCTTTGTGTTGCATGACCTTGGATGACCTTGACCTTGGGTCAAGGTCACATGTATTTTGGTAGGAAAAATGTGTAAAGCATTTCTTTGTGTATGATGTCATTGGTAGGTTTAGTTGTTTGACCTTGACCTTGAAGGTCACCTGAAGGTCAAGGTCATATAAAGGTCAAGGTCAAGCATGTGAGTCGTATGGGCTTTGCCCTTCTTGTTTTAATTCTTTTTGAATGACACTGCATGTCAATTTCTTTTGAACATAATGTGACTAGTTCCAGTTCAGGAAAGCCCAGACATAATGTGACTTGTTCCAGTTCAGGAAAGCCCAGACATAATGTGACTTGTTCCAGTTCAGGAAAGCCCAGACATAATGTGACTTGTTCCAGTTCAGGAAAGCCCAGACATAATGTGACTTGTTCCAGTTCAGGAAAGCCCAGACATAATGTGACTTGTTCCAGTTCAGGAAAGCCCAGACATAATGTGACTTGTTCCAGTTCAGGAAAGCCCAGACAATGTGACTTGTTCCAGTTCAGGAAAGCACAGACAATAGTTTTCCATTTGCATCATACAGAAAGGGCTGCTGCAACAGAGGGAGGTCAAGGGGATGGATAAGGAACTGACAAACATTTTCATGGATGATGTCACTCAGATCTAGATTTATATCATTTTCTGAGAAACTTCAGACAAGATTTCATGCTTCAAAAGGAGATCTTGTGGAGAGAAGTCTTGAACAAAGAAAAAGTGTTGATGTTTCTTTTCATAGGCGGAGGAGTGTTGGCATGTTTTTTGGTGTTAAAAATGGGATTTGGAGTCCTCTGCGGTGGCCTCTGCTTTATCTGGGTTGGGCTTATCTTTCAAGGTGACTGGAATGCAGGGTTAGATCCGAGTGATCAAACCATGTCCCCCAAGCCCTTACCTAGCTTCCTGGGCGACTTGGGGACATCCCTAGCTGAGCTACTGGAGCAGGCTCTTACAACCAGCAACCATGATTCCAAAGACGAGCAAGTGAGTCATCAGTGAAGCCTCTCGAGAGAGTATACTTTAAGGGGAAATACAGTTTACCCACCTTGGACGTTCCTAGGTAGGTCCATCGGCTGGATCATCTCCTTGCTGATGTCATAGGCCCTCAAACCCTGCAGCCTCTTCTCCCAGTACAACTGCAGGATTGGAAAGATAAGGAATGAAGTGGGGTGGGGTGGGAAAGATGCAAGGAGTGGACAGTGAAAATTGATGCGCGTTTGTAGTCCAGCAGTAAGTGCCGTTCAGTTCTTGCAAATATACTTGATACAAGAAGGGCAAAGCCCATACGATTCACATGCTTGACCTTGACCTTTATATGACCTTGACCTTCAGGTGACCTTCAAGGTCAAGGTCAAACAACTAAACCTACCAATGACATCATACACTAAGAAATGCTTTACACATTTTTCCTACCAAAATTCATGTGACCTTGACCCAAGGTCAAGGTCATGCAACACAAAGCTGTTAATTCAAGACATAGGAAGCACAATGGTGATTATTGGCACTTTCTACCATGAGATATATCTGCCGACAAGACTTCCAGTTCCTCTTCTCTTGGCTGCAAAGTAAGTCAACACTGTACAGCCCTCTGCTGTCTGTCAGTCTCTTGATCTGTGAGCAGCACTTCCAGCAGGCCTCCAAGCTTTCCCACTTCTGTGATGACTGCTGGGTTTCACTTAGAAATGGGGTCAATAGCTTTGAGCAGGGCAGGCATCTTGTTCACACATACTTTGCTCACTCCATATATGCTTCTTTTGCTCAGTGAACATTTGGAGACTTGGGTGCTCAGAGACAAAATTCACAGTTCTTCCAAAAAAGGAGCTGACAGGTAAGACATGTTTCTTCAAGACCAGTTCACACAGCTTTTTAACAGTCAAATCTTGGAACTCTGGTCTCAGGAATCGGGCCCAAAATTCCGTCATCAGCCTTTCCTGTTCATCTAGCAGCTTGTTGATCAGTGGTCTCTTGCTCTCAAGCAACTTTACCAGCCTCCTCCAGTTTTGGACAGCACATGCTGAAAGGTTTGTCATGCACTATTTTCTGTAGCCATATCCAGCACCACTCATTTGCACATTCTGCATCAATTTGTTTCGCATGAGCAGTACATCCTGCCCAGACATCATTGCTCCAAATGCAAGATTTCCTGTGGGATTTTGTTAGTAAAAGTAACTGCTGTTGTCTCCTCTCCTTGGGTGTGGGTTTTTTCTTCAATTTTAAGTTTTCCCTGAAATGATTTTTCTCTCTCTCACTTCAGTGCAGTCTCAGTTTTCATGGAAATTCATTATTTCACAGAGAAGTGGAATGAAAGGGGCTTTTCTGCCTATCAACTTTTGCAGGCTATAATTAACCACTAAATCACAGGAGCTAGTCTTGAGTTAACCTAGTCATGATTTACCCAGCTATTTGGCTCTGCTGAATGGAGGAAGGAGATGCAGTGAGTCAATGTTTGCCCTCAACCCACAAGCGCAAGGGGAAAAGCATGTGTTTACAGGAGGGCCAGCTAAAGTAATACCGACAAACTGGATGGATGAAGGAAGTAAAACCTGTTAACGACCTACATATACAAAACAGGTAAAGCATGCAAGCATTAAAAGCATGAAACACAAAGCATGAATGCCACTCCTAAAGGAAAAATGTATCACAAACAAGGCAGTGGGCACAACATCCCCGAGCCAGGTACTATCACACACACACACACACACACACACACACACACACACACACACAAACATACACACACACACACAAACATACACACACACACACCATCACATACACACACATATGTGGGTGTAAACGAGAGCACATGCTAGCATGCACAAACACATATATACATCTGGACATTCATGCACATGCCTCACACACACACACACACACACACACACACACACACACACACACCCATGCAAGCACACCCGTGTGCACAAGCACATGGCACACACACACAATCACACACATACACCCAACCCACCAACCCCTCTTAACATGAGTATACAGAACTTACAATGAAATTTATGCAAAAGGTGAATATAGTTTGTGAATATGAGTGTACATGCATGAGAATATCTTAAACATAATTAGAATAGAAACGGATCATTACAGAAAGCAGCTTAAAACACGATAGAAGTAAAGTGTTAACATGCAATGCATGAGAACTGTGGGCAGAGAAGGATGCAAAGCACAAGACACACTGGGCCTGCAAACACTTTATATCATAATGCCCTGCACTGTGTTAAATGCAAAGCTTAAGATTAAAACAAACCATCAAACATTCCATATGGTGGTGTAGAAAGATGGTAACTTGACACAAATATAATAAAGTAGAACAGGCCAGAAATACTGTATTTTAAAAAATGCAATATCCAGGTTCATCTCTCATTTCATTCCAGGGGTTTTTGCATTTCTGGTTCGTTAATGAGATGGACCTCCATTTCTTTCCGCAGGTGAGGTAAACTGTCACTGTGTCAGAGGACAGCCACTGACCCACCAACTGTATGTCTTGGACTGAATGATATGGGGAGTTGAAGTGAAGAGCTACAGGTGTTTCATTTGTGTCCGATCAACTGTTGAGGCTGCCGCATAACTCCCCATAGGAGATCATGTGGCACTGAAGCAGTGTTTTTTGACGTGGGATTTAGATCAAGGACCCCAAATCTGATCCATTGGGGAGGTGAAGAAACATGTTTTGCATTGGGGAGGATGCAAGAGGGGGTTCCAGGAGGGCATTAAGTAAGATTTGAGTTTTAGGTCGTTTAGGCTCACATTGGCGTTTCTAGTAAAGGAGACGAGGGCTTTGATGGGAAGGTCAGGCTGGAGAACATCTGACAAAAAAAGAGGCTGCCTAGGCCCCAGTGGAGTGTGGGAGCAATGCCCTGGTAGTGGAGGGATGGAGGGATGGATGGATGGATGGTGTTTTACGGCCTATCAGCCCCTGTAGGCTATATAAGGCCATTAAGCACGAAAATCCCTGAACAGTTTAGAGTAAACGCAAAGTCACAGTGTCCCTAGTTATTCGCCTCTTACGAATCGCGTAGGGAGATGCGGTGGGTCAATTCTTACCCCAAACCCACAGGGGGATAGTGGTAGGGAGTCCACCAGCCAAAATTGAATTAGACTTTTGAGCAATCTTTGTGTTCTCTCATAATCGCTAAATCACCATGCAGCATGCAAAACAAACCAAAACAAAACAACTCCCTGTTTTCCACTTTCTAGTTTCTACTGCAGGGCCTTGACTTAATGTTTTTGCAGTTCACAGTTGTTAGAAGACAACTCATGGGAGTCGATTCTGTGTGCCTTAGCTGTTCATTCACTATTATCAGGATTCTACATTACTTTTTATTTGCTGCAGCACACAAGTTCTAAAAACAAAATCTACCACTTCCAAACTGTATTCTGTTCAAATAGATCACCCTTCTACACATCGTGACAGGTAATGATGGTTCATTTCTTAATTTAGAAAATATAAAATTAAGGTTATGGTTAGGATTAGGGTTAGGTTAGGGTTAAAAACTTGAAATAGTGCTTTGTCTGGCAGTAATGACCTACTGCCCTTTGGAACTGTCAAGGTTGCGTCTTTTCCTGGACTTCTGCTTGCACAGAGCACTGACTGATTACTCCTCATTCTATTGGAGGGATTGCTGAACACATCTGGCTGTTGCTCTTTGTAGCTGGCGTTGGGATGTAGCTGGAGTCATCAAAGGGTTCCCCTCAAATCGATTACCCAAGACACAGTTGACATATTTATTCTATTCAGATTCTAATTCTTTTCAATCACATCCATAATTGAAGGCAAAGCAATTGTTCATTGCAAAAGCGCAGATACATTCAGCAAAACTGCTGCCCTTTCAGATAGGCCTGGCAAATCACCATACTTGACAGCTAGCAATCCCAACTTGCCAGTCAGCACAGGTGAAGTCAGCAGCCACTAATCTTTGAGAACACAGACCTGTGCACCCTCCATTGGAATAATCATAAGACAAGAAGATAAAAATCGTAAGATTTTTGGGAAAATCGTAAGATTAAAACGAACTACAATTTTTCTTCGCAACAACTTTATTAACTGTTAACATCTAAAGTTTCACGTTAAAAAATGAAAATTCATCAACATGACAAGAATCAAAGGCCTGTCATATTTATGCTCAATGTACAGTCAAACAATCCTTATTAATCGTATTAAAATTTAAAACATACTTCACATTACAATGTTGACAAATCAATCAACTTGAAATATAGTTGTGTAAACTATCTAGAGTCAGTGAGCCAGAGAGAGAGAGTGAGAGAGAGAGAGAGAAAGAGAGAGAGGGAGAGAGATTGAGAGAGATTCAATGGGACTCACTTGTAGCAATCTCGGAATCAGGAAAGATCTTGGGGATCGCTGCTGAGATTTTGTCAGCAATTGCCAAAGGCAAGTTGTTATCAGCCGGTCTCTATAAAACGTGCACCGGCGCTATCGGCGACTACCGGCGACTATCGGCCCAGCTAAAGTTGAAACATAGTGGCTAGCTTATACTTATAGAACTCATACTTACATCAAATCGCCGTAGTTTGATGTTTAATTCGTCCGCTGAACGCTGCCAAGACTAATGCGATCGCCGTAGTTTGACCCCATCTTGGCCTCTATGTGCACTTGGGTGGGGTCTCAAAAAACCACTGGGCCTTCCCCAAAAGGTACTTATGGGGACACTGGAAACGATGTTTCGATATCCCAATACCCTCAAAATACTTCTACTCAATTTTGAGACACATGGGTCGCCAAAAACCAAACAAATTCAACTAAGCTTTCGGACCGCTACGCAGAAGCGACCGCATCACGAAGGGACGTAACTCTCGGAAACAGTCAAACTACGGCAATCTCATTAGTCTTGGCAACGTTCAGCGGACGAATTAAACATCAAACTACGGCGATTTGACGTAAGTACGAGTTCTATAAGTATAAGCTTAGGCCACTATGTTTCAACTTTAGCTGGGCCGATAGTCGCTGATAGTCACCGGTAGTCGCCGATAGTTGCCGATAGCGCCGGTGCACGTTTTATATGAACCCGTTTTCAGCAATTATTTGCACAACAGTCGCCTTTGCGTTGTTGTCTGTTGTTCCAAGCGGAGTTTTGCACCAAACAACGTTTCTAGTTTCGCTTGCTTGAGGTTGCCACAATCAATTTGTTTCTCTTTGTCCTTGTGTTTTTTGGTTTCCACATGTTTGCGGCAGTCTGATTTTCTACCATGGGAAACGTTGATGTCATCAAGACACGCCGAACAGACGGCGAAAATGTCTCCTTTCCTTGACTCGCTCAGCGTTGGAAACTCTTTTGAATACGCTTTCACGAACTTTTGACGATATACTTTTGCTGGCCTTTCTTGTTTGCTTCTTGTCGATTGCTGCTCTCCTCTTCATTGTCTGTTTCGTGAAGTCTTTTTCCCTTCTTTTCCATCGTGGATTCAAAAAGTCGAATGCTCGTTTCAAACCCAAGCTCACAATGAAACGCAACGAACGCGAACGGAAGTAGATAAAATAATAAGCTAAAAGCTGATTGGACACTAAGATTAGCTGAAGCCAATGAGAGCGCACATAACTGCGAGTCTTCGATGTAAAAGAAAAGTTCGTCTTAAAACCACAAACCGCCCGAAATTGTACAGAAAAAAAGTAATGCCGGTCCGTAGAGTGAAAAATCGGAAGATTTTTCATGCCAGGCGAAAATCGTAAAAATTACGATTTTATCGTACAAGTGCACAGGTCTGAGAACATAGCTTTAGCTCACACAACAAGGCTTTAAGAATCTTTTTTACTAAAATAGTTTAGAGTAAGGAAAAAGCAAGTTATGATGTCCCTATTTATTTCCCTTCGTTGCGTAGGAAGATGCCGAGGGTCTATTCTGACCCGTACCCCCAACCTACAGGGGGCTATTAAGCTGTGCCTCATCAGGAAAGGGAGATTTTGAAAGAGAGATAACTTCATATGTTACATGATTTTTGTTGGCTCCGATTATTTCCTTTGGGGAAAAAAAATTGTCATGCAACTTTGTGCATTCTTTGAGAGTTCTGCAGCCTGGATGGATGGATGGAGTTTTACGGCCTATCCGCCTTTGTAGGCTATATAAGGCCATTAAGCACGAAAATCACTCAGCAGTTTAGAGTAAACGCAAATCAAGTCATGGTGTCCCTAGTTATTCGCCTCTTACAAATCACGTAGAGAGACGCGGTGGGTCAATTCTTATCCCAAACCTGCATGGGGACTGCAGCCAGGAAGATAAAGGTGACCTTTTTGGTGCTTTGTAGAAGGAGACACCTGGACAGAATTATTGCGCAGACCTGATGGGCAGAGGGATGGTAGAGAAAATGGCTTCCTTGATGTGGGGGTGGAGGCTAAGCATTCTGGGGAAGGACTGGATGCTCTGTAAGGCATGCTGGAGGACACAAAGGCAAGTGGCTTACGACGTGCTGCAAAGAATTGTTTTATTCACAGATTCTTCTTGGAAGTCAGCATAGCTTGAACTACTGCAGTGCATCAGAAAAGTTGTGAACAAGGACTGCAATATGTAGCAATAAGTAGACTTTCATCTGGCACTCAGGGACAGAAAAGTTGTGAACAAGGACTGCAATATGTAGCAATAAGTAGACTTTCATCTGGCACTCAGGGACAGAAAAGTTGTGAACAAGGACTGCAATATGTAGCAATAAGTAGACTTTCATCTGGCACTCAGGGACAGAAAAGTTGTGAACAAGGACTGCTTTATGTAGCAATAAGTAGACTTTCATCTGGCACTCAGGGACAGAAAAGTTGTGAACAAGGACTGCAATATGTAGCAATAAGTAGACTTTCATCTGGCACTCAGGGACAGAAAAGTTGTGAACAAGGACTGCAATATGTAGCAATAAGTAGACTTTCATCTGGCACTCAGGGACAGAAAAGTTGTGAACAAGGACTGCAATATGTAGCAATAAGTAGACTTTCATCTGGCACTCAGGGACAGAAAAGTTGTGAACAAGGACTGCAATATGTAGCAATAAGTAGACTTTCATCTGGCACTCAGGGACAGAAAAGTTGTGAACAAGGACTGCAATATGTAGCAATAAGTAGACTTTCATCTGGCACTCAGGGACAGAAAAGTTGTATACAAGGACTGCAATATGTAGCAATAAGTAGACTTTCATCTGGCACTCATGGACATTTTGCAAGAGGTGTGACTTCCACGGATGAGTGCCACTCATACATTAAGATTAGGGTAGGGTTAGGGTTTAGAAATGGTAAGGGGTCTTGAGTTAGGGGTTAGGGTTTCGCTTTAGAGTTAGGGTTAGAGTTAAGTTAAGTTTAGTGCTAGCACTATTTGCAGAAGTTTTTCTCTGCAATTTACATTGTTACACTTGTAAGCTGTGGACCATATGTCCATCAATCACAGATAAAAAATCTATATAAGCTACTTGGAGTCACAGCTGCAACCACGAAAACTATCCTGTAATATCTGCAGCTGATAGTAGGTCTCCAGCACCTAAACACAGCAATCTCCAAATGATGTGCTTATCATTCCATATGAACCCTTAACCCCTTCCCTGCCATGCATATTGCACACTATATGCAAGGGAATTTTCTCAAGTTTTTTTGTACTAGTGTTTGCAGACCTGTTTACCCCTAAAACTTTGCATGTGTAGTTTGTGGGAACAAAAGTGAAGAAATGTGTAGTTTTGTAATTGAATGTGTAGAATTTCCGGGGTCGGCTCTCTATTGCGGGGGGGGGGGGGGAAGAGGCCGCTATTGCGGGAATTTGTTTTTTTTGGTCAAAAGTTTTTAAGGCCATTTTGATTCGTTTCTCCTAAAACGCCTAAAAAACCATAATTTTTGTTACTTTTTTTACTTAGAAATTTTTTCTTTTTTTTCTATTGCGGGGGACCGCTATAGCGGGACTTTTGGGGTCAAAAGTTCTTAAGGCCATTTTGATTCTTTTGTCCTAAAACGCCTAAAAACCCATAAAATTGTTGTTACTTTTAAAAAGAATTCGGGTTTTACCGATAGCGCTCAGCCTAGGCAGCACCCACCACCCCACCTGACTGACTTAGCCTGTCCGGGGAGTTTCACCTAAACCCGGACGCATTACTTTTTGTGGGAAGGGGCCGTTATTGCGGAGGGCCGCTATTGCTGGATTTTTTTTAAACAAAAGTTCTTGGGCCATTTTGATTCTTTTGTCCTAAAACGCCTAAAAAACCATAATATTTTTGTTACTTTTTTTTCGGGCCGCTATTGCGGGATTTGTTTGGTCAAAAGTTCTTCAGGCCATTTTGATTCTTTTGTCCAAAAACGCCAAAAAACCCATACATTATTTGTTACTTTTTTTGGAAAAAACTTAGAAATTTTTTCGGTTTTTATCAATAACGGGTGAAGCTTTATATTCTAACTCCATCCCACGGTTGACTCTCAACGGGTGGTCCCTACACCCTAACTCCAGGGCCCGACGCTGATGTTGGACACAAACGTGACAAAAAGGGGGTCGGCTCTCTATTGCGGAGGGCCGCTATTCCTGGATTTTTTTTATAAACAAAAGTTCTTAGGCCATTTTGATTCTTTTGTCCTAAAACGCCTAAAAAACCATAATATTTTTGTCTAAGTCAAACAATAAAACTTTCCACCGTGGCTGACGGAAAAATGGGAGTCGCAGACAGTGTAATGACTGAATGAGCAAACTGTTTTCATTTCCGCGAAGTGACAAGGCATGGGTATTCCTCATGATATTTTTGCAGAAAGACTTGGCTCGGCACTTTGCTCGTCTTCTTCTTTTTGGTTGGTGGCATTTCTGAGTCATTTTCTTCACAGTTCTCATCTTCAGTTTCGTGTGCTCTTCGTTCAACCATTGTCTCGAAAAGCGCACGTGGGTTGGCAGTAAAACCGCCCCGAGTTGCACAGTCCCAGCGCTTGAAAGCGCTGGACGGGAGCAGCTAAATTTCCCGCTCATCACAGCTTGCAAGCGCTGACGAGACTCGCTAAATTTCCCTCTCATCACCGCTTGCAAGCGCTGACGAGACTGCAAGCTGCGATGAGCAGGAAATTTAGCGAAGCGTTTGAGCGGCGCAATCGCTGCTCCCGTCCAGCGCTTTCAAGCGCCGGGACTGTGCAACTCGGGGCAGGTTGGCAACGTAAAGTGCAGGGAGGAAGGATGACGTAGTATCTTGGCGCGAAGAATGACGCCACTTCTGGCGTCTCTTCTCTCAAAGTAGAGTGTAGGGAGGAAGGATGACGTAATATCTTGCCGCGAAGAATGACGCCACTTCTGGCACGGAAGAGTGACGTAATCCTCGGGGCTGCACACGCTGCATGCAGCAAACATCTTCCGCCCGAAAACAAGGATCGGCAAACAAATCTGTCAAGCGAGATAATGAAAATTGCGGATTGTGATATGCGTAGCCAAAGCAATACCGTTTGCGTAGAAAACAATAGACTTGCGTAGTTGCGTAGTATAGTATGCAAATGCGTAGTTTACTACGCTCAATGCGTAGTGTAAACAGGTCTGAGTTTGTCATATCATGGTGTTCTTATTTTCCTGAGCACTGAACAGAGAACGAGTTATTCATATCATAACAATGCTTCAATAGAAGCCCAAACATTTTCTGGGACCTAGAAGGCTCTGACAGTTTGAGGCCTGGAAAATTTCTGGGTGTGGCATGGAAAGGGTTAAACTGCAATAGGGCTGCATGAGGGACAAGGACCGACCTGCTTGGGAGGCTCCTGGGGCCCATGGTTCATGTCCGTCTTGGTCTGGCTGTCAGTGTGGTTCCTGATGACAGTGACTGGCTGCTTGAAAATGGAGGCAGTCTGTCGGATGGGCAGGACAAGGCTGGACTCATGTCTCAACCCTGCAATACACCCCCCTCATTTCAGCTCAGAAACACTCAAAGTAGGCAGCAATCAAAATCTTTATTTCGACAGTGAAAAATTCTATGTATTGTGTGTTTTTTAATCTACAAGGAAATACAAGGCAAACAAACAAAAGTAGGTGAATTTTAAGAAATTTAAACTAATTTCTATGTTTTCCTGACATACTTACCAGTAGACAAAACTGAGGTATATGACCTTTTCACCCTCGAAAAAAGATTTGCAAAAATCTTCCCCACGTGGCCATTAGCACAAGCCAATGAAAAGGCTTTATCTATCGCGTCACGGCCAGCGGAAGGGAGGCAACTCTCCCTGTTTCCTGCCCGTGCGCATAGCTCACGTGCTAATGCCACCCCACGTCACTTTTCGACACAACACTCAGAAACGAGCGAAGATGCACCAAAAAGGGGAGGTGGGTGGGACATTAATTTGTCTACTGGTAAGTATGTCAGGAAAACATAGAAATTAGTTTAAATTTCTTAAAGTTTTCCAAACATACTGTACCAGTAGACAAAACTGAGGTAGATTACCCAAGCAGGGAGGCGGGTAGTGCATCTCCGCAAGAGGAGCAGACCACTCACCATTTAAAGGCGAACAGCCGAACCCGCCACAACCAACTTGTTGATGCCAAAGGTGTCATCAAGACGACGGACTCGAACGTCACGCAGGTAGTGATTCGTGAAGACGCAGTCACTGCGCCAGAATGCTGCTCTCATGAGATGAGACAGTGAGACATTCTTAGCAAAAGCCACCGAGGTAGCAACCTTGCGGACCTCATGAGTCCTGGAAGCACCAGCCGGAGGAGCAAGCAGTGCATTCCTATACGCGTCCGTGATCAAAAGACGAATCCAGCAGGAAATTGAAGTCTTAGAGACCTCACCCAGACCAAGTTTCAAAGGAAGAAACAGTCTACGTCGGCCAACACGACGAGACTGAGTTCTAGCCAGGTAAACTTTCAGTGCACGGACCGAACAGTTGACACAATCAGCCTCGCCGGGGTCGAGAATGCAAGAGAGACCCTTAATCTCGATACTCTGGCAGTCGGACAGAGGATTCTGATTCTTGCAACGAAACTCCGGAAGGAAAGAGAGAATGCACGAAGAATCCCCTCCGAAGAACTCGATATCCGAAGGACGACCACTCAAGGCGTGTATGTCACCGATGCGACGCGCACAAGCGAGCATAACCAAAAAGACCGTCTTTTGAGTGAGGCGCTTGATGGTACAAGACTTTAGCGGTTCACAGACCTGTTTACCCCCAAAAACCCTTATGCGGAAGATTTGATAAATAACCAGAAAAATGCGGAAGGTTTTGATCTTCAAGAGGAAGATTCTTGTTCACACATTATCATACCAAAATGAAAAGAAAAACACACTCACCGTTTTATGAACTAGCAATTTCCTTAACTGAAGCCTCCATAGAATGGAAGAAAGAGTCACGAAAATTAGGTACAAAATTTGTCACGGTCAAAGAACAATCACCAGTTTTTTTCACACTTGTCTTGGTCAGAAAGGATTCACACATACACACACACACTCTCTCTTCACACACACACACACACACACACACACACACACACACACACACACACACATCACTGGAATGGCTTCAGTTCATTTGTTGAGGCTCAAGTAGTAAGCACTCTTGAGCTGCTTCAGGGTAGCATCATCAAAATGGCTTACTTGCAGCAATTTTTGAGTCCGGAAACATTTCCTTGAAGAGCTTGGTGAGGTAGTCAGCAGAAGAGAGAGACAGGTTGCTGTTGGCGATCAATTGGCACATCAGTGCCTCGGCTCTGATAACCCCCAACTTGGACTCCGATGATGTGGAACTAGAAGTGGAGGGGCCATGGAAAAACTCTGTAATCTTCGGTGCTTTGGCCCTTTCCTTCACAGTTTTTTCCCTCTCCTTGTGCATTGCTGTTTTAACGTGCCGATCGCAATCGTTTCTTCCCCCATGACTGATTTGGAAGTGGCTTTCGCAAACCTGACAAAAAGCATGTGTGGGGCCGAAATCCTTTGACTTGCACAAAGATGGAAAGGAGGTTTGATACTCTGGCCTCCATTTCTGCACGTATCGCTTTTTAGCGACGACTTTCGAAGTTGGTGGGCCATCTTCGCACTCGTCGTCCGTTTCGTGGTTTCTCTTGTGGCCAGACATGCTTTCAAAATTTTGCATGTGAGAAGCTTGCAAAATTTCGCACGTGAGAAGCTTGCAAGAACTTTCTCCGATGCATTTCCGGTACGGCTCAGTGCGTTGCGAATTCTCATTGGCCCAATTTAAACAAAGAGCCAATCAGAAACGACCTTACATTCGTGACGCGAAAGGGAAGTTATTTGCACGCCGGTCGTGCCGATGATAAGAACAAACAAATCGACAATTGCAACCAGCGAAGCTATCCGCACGGCCGTCGTGCAAACAACCACCCTTTCGATTTTTTTCAGCGAAATATCGGCCGCGGAAGATTTTATTTTACGTGCGTAAAAGCGGAGACTCGGACTCAAAATCGGAAGATTTCCGCAAATTGCGGAAGGGTAAACAGGTCTGGGTTCAAATGTGGTAGAAGAGAGAAAACGCAAAATCAGAAAAACATCCCACAGAGGAGGAGAAATCTGACGTCGTGGAAATTCGTTCTTAATCCCATCCAAAACCTGTTTGATGGTTGGATCCTCAGACAGAAAAGAAACGTCAATGCCACGAGAGGCTTTGATCGTGTTCGTAACCGCCGAACGGTAATTACAGAGAGAGGCATGGGACAGCGACCGAGTTTGAAAAAGATGCGACAGAAAATCAGCCAAATGTCTTGCAGAGGGTCTGAGAGGATCAACAGGACGACGTCTAGCCTGACAAAATTGCACCCAAACGGACCATTTTGCACTATAGTTTCTATTGGTGCTGTCGCGACGATGACGCAAAGCAAGTGAAACAGACAATTGAGAAATACCTCGCCGCTTCAATCCGTGAGATATCGTGGCCGCACGGTCAGACACATCAAAAGAGCGAGGAGCCTGATCAACTACCGGGGTTGCCCCTGTGGAAGCCCTGGGAGTACCAGACCGACGAACACCTCGTCTGCGAGAGCGAGCAGCACGAGAGGTAGTACCCGCTTGAAGAGCGCGAGCAAAATCATCAAGAGGCGAGTCAGGCCGACTGTCGCGGAGGCTGACGGAAACAGTCGGAACCGTGGAACAGCCGAACTGCTCACGCCCGACCAAAATGTTGCACGGGGATACCGGAGCAGCAGGGGGGCTAGCAAAGGAAACCCTCAACGTAGAGGATATGGGGGAAAGTGGGCGAGATGCAGCAACACGAGGACGCCCACTTCCGACAGGCGGAACCGAATCCCCAAAACAGGGAGATTTCGGTTGAGGAGATAACTGTGGCATAAGACAAATGCCATTGGGACAGTCACAAGTCGTCTCGATTGCACGAGAACAAAACCTAGAGGGGGGTGAAGGGTGGTCTACACCGAAAGGGGGAATAGACCGATCAGAAGAGTGGGAGCGAGCCACAAGCCTGTCGGCACGCGTAACCTCACTCAAATCTACCTGTATAGCGACGTCGACCCGCACGGGATCCCCCGCAGACCGGCGAACCGACGGTCGTATCCCTCCCTGACTATCTGCCTCCAACCCCTGATCCGAAAAAACAGTCGCCCCACCGTAGAAACTCGGCAAGGAGGATCTACTGGGGTGAAGTAGGGACAAGGGCCAGGAGGCAGGCAGCGGGAGGGACCTACTGAAAGTACTCCCGCTGGTGAGAGAGGGAGGGATAAGAACCCCTCCCTCTACCGCCGCGTCGCTTGCGTGATCCTCGACCGGAAGCAGCAACGGCACGAGTCGAGTGACCACGCTGTACCCCCAGAGGAGGGTCGAACTGGCGGCTCTGGGTACCCCGACCAGCACCGGAAGGGCTCAGGCGCGCCTGAGAGGAAGAAGGAATGCGCGAATGACTATCAGTGCGCGAAACCTTCCCGCCCGACTCAGAGGGACCCTGGTATTTGCGCTTAGAGTGAGATTGCCGTTTGCCAGAGAAACCGGCAGCAGGAACAGGTTGGGGATGCGCTGAGGGTGGAACAGGCCTCATGGCATCGGAAACCAAGCGCTTCAGACAGTCGTCTAGCTTGTCGGCAGGAAACATAGCCTGAGCGACGAGAGGAAGTGAGCGCAACTGCCGAACGTCCGACTCAAGAAAGTCGGTGGAAGAAAGCACCCGATCGCGAGCCATGCACGCCAGCTGACCACGCACATGGAGAGCCAGAGAGGCTAAATGCGAATAGGTATGATCCAACGCATAGAGCAGGCTACCGACCGCATCCTGATCAATCCGCTGACGGGGAAGGAGCTGAAAACCACTGGAATACCCGTCATGGGGAAGGGCAATCGTAGGTGTTAAAGTAGCAAGGAAGGTGCCAATCAAAGAGCACCCTTTCACCATCTCGGAAGAGGCCTTCTCCAGCTGAGAGAAGGACTTGGAGTCAAACGTCACAGCCGGAATTGCCTTCACGGAACCGCGGGAAGCAGTTGCAGCCGAGAGGCGTGCGACGTCCTGCGGAACAGGCTTAGAGAAAGACTGAAAAGGAAGACGATCATCTGGCAACTGGACAATCCAGGGAGCGTGCACAGGGCGAAACACCCCAGGTTGAGAAAACGTCGTAGACCAGGGAAACGAGTTAGCCAGGACAGGAACCACGTCACGTGGTACAGACCCTGTGCTAAACGTAGCTTTGCTCGATCGAAGAGTCAAATCCATGATTGACGAGCGAGTCAGCATATCAGCGGAGAACAGCAACTCAGGTACCTGCGTGGGTGGAGCCGAGAGCATAAACCCCGCCAGGCGGGCCTGAGTAGCAGTCCCGGAGGAGGAAACTGTCCGGAGAGCCAGGTCATCGGTAAACTTCGCCACAGACGAAAGTACCGACTGACGATGGAGCCGGAGGAGGTCTGAGGCGGATTTCTGCCCCTCAGCAGGAATCGCCGAACCAAGATCCCCACCGGAATCCACCTCAGAATCCGATGCGGGAAGATCTGTAGCACCGACATCAGATGGGGAGGAGGAAACGGAGCGGCGTAACCGGGAAACCGAGGACAGTGGCAAAGCACGCTGTACGAGAGAAGCCTGGGGAGAGGCGCCTGGAAGGAAAACGGGTAAAGGCTGACCCGCCGACCGTTGCGCCCGACCATGAGCTGTGAGAGAAGCACGTGAACCGGAACCGGGACGAGTGCTAGAGAGCAGTCTGGCCGCTAACCGACGCAAGAGCCCAGAGTCCGTAGACACATGGGAGCGACGGTAAGGATCCCGCCGAGGTTCCCGGGTGGGACGGGAGTCGGGCATGGGACGAGCGTAGTCGGGCTGGGGCGCCTGAGCCCACCGATCCCTCTCGTCGTCCGAAAAGGACCGAGCGTCAATGTCCGAAGACCACTGGCGCGCCAGGTCAGAAGCCCGGTCCGATCGGTCCAACCAGTCATCCGGGTGGAGACGGTGGTCCGATCGCCGGGGAGGGGAGGCCGCATGCTGACCGAACCGCCGCGGATTTTGACCCAGTCGGTCGGTAGCAATGCTGCGCCTGGATCGTGACGCCCAGCTGGACGGACCGGGAGCAGGAGATCCGGAAGAGAATGCACGATCTTCCGAGTGGTCAGCCGACCCTCGGGGAAAGGAGGCTGCATGCCGACCACACCGCCGCGGATTTTGACCCGGTCGGGTGGTGGCGATGCTATGCCGGAATCGTGATTCAGATCCGCAGGAAGAGGCACGATCTACCGGGCGGACAGCCGACCGCCGGGGAAGGGAGGCCGCATGCTGACCGAACCGCTGCGGGGCGAGACCGAGTCGGTTGGAAGCAATGCTCTGCCTATATCGTGATTCCTGTCTGGGAGAAGCAGGGCCGACCCCCGAACGGGCAGCCGACCGTCGGGGAATGCAGACCGGAGGTTGACCAAACCGCCGCGGATTTTGACCCAGTCGGTTGGTAGCAACGCTCCGCCCGTCTTGAGACTCCTGGCCAGACCAACCAGGAGAATCAGACCCGGGGGAAAGATCCCGTCGCACTGAACGGAACGGCGACCTCCGGGAATCCACACGGGCCTGACGGATGAGGAGGTTCTTGACTCTGTAGCGATCGTGAGCAGAGGCAGAAGGAACCACAGCCTCCCTCGCCGGCAACGGCAGTTGCGAAGTCGAGGGAAAACTCTCAGCAGGAGCCTGAGAGGAAAGCTCCGAAGCTGAAATGCGAGCGGAAGTAGACAGATGCAACAAACACGCTGCCCCCGCGTGAGGAGCCAAAGCAGGTTCCTCAACCAAATTAGCAGGCGCGCTGAGCGACAGCGTGCCAGGCAAAGAAAGGGAATCGAATGGAGAAACTGTCCCCACCGATGCACCCCCAGGCACAACCGCTAACGAGGCTCTAGACCTGGCCGACTTTCCCGACTGCGAAGTCGACTTCCGCGTTTTACGCGGTGACGAGGAGGAAGGTACCGAAGTAGCACTCTTGCCTTTCTGTAAAGAAAGAGAGCTCTTCCCTCCCGTCCCCGTGGCCATCACGGAAGCGGACAACGAAGCAGAGCCGTCCTCACGCACTACTTTATCATTGATATCTCGCCCCGGGAGCGAGACAATGGAAGTGTGGGGACGGGACGCCATCACGGCATCAGGCCACAAAATCGAAACACGTGGTATCGGAACACAACAACGCCGATAGCACAGAGTCGCGAACAAAAACCTCGCGACCTCAAATAAGGCAACGAGCGAACAAGCAAGAATAAGAAGCGGACCACAGTAGCCAGAAAGAGCTACAGTGGTTAGCAAACAGAAAAAACCGAGCCAGACCGTGCACTGAACGGAACCTGGCGAGAACGGTAATGAAAATTTCAAAAGCAATATGCAACAATAAATGCAGAAAGCAACAAACACGGCGAAAGCCAAAAGGTTTTGCACTTCCCTTGACAAGCCGTAGCAGGTAGAACGCAAATCTCTAACAGTCTAACAGACTGGGAGAGCAGTGGACGCACAACCTTGTAGTCCACGAAAACGTCGAAAAGTGACGTGGGGTGGCATTAGCACGTGAGCTATGCGCACGGGCAGGAAACAGGGAGAGTTGCCTCCCTTCCGCTGGCCGTGACGCGATAGATAAAGCCTTTTCATTGGCTTGTGCTAATGGCCACGTGGGGAAGATTTTTGCAAATCTTTTTTCGAGGGTGAAAAGGTCATATACCTCAGTTTTGTCTACTGGTACAGTATGTTTGGAAAACATCATTCTTTATCAAGATACAGTGAAACTTAACTTATTACTTAATGACCACCTCAGTTTTACAACCACCAAAAATATTATTACCACAGACCTGTGCACCCTAGATTTTCAAAATCAGAAGATTCTGGGTGAAAAATCAGAAGATTTTTTCTCGAACTCCAAACGACACAAAAACACAAGACACACACTGGAACACCAACAGGAAAAAAATCGTGAGATCGTGAAAACCAGTCATACAATGCTTCAAAAATCGTACATTGTACGATTTTTTCGTACAAGTGCACAGGTCTGTTACCACTTTTTGATAGAACAAAAATTATTCCTATCTATTCAATGCCTTTAAGTCTCAGAATTACAACTACCTCGGAATTCACTTTTACGGCCACCTTTTCAGTCCCAAAACCAACAATAGCTTCACAACTATGACCATGACTATTTTGGACAGTTTGTGGGCCTACACTATGATAGGCCAAAGAAAAAAATAGCTGTTACGGTAGCCCAACCAACCCTATTTTTGGTGCTGACCCTAAACTGGTTTTTCCCATCAGGCAAAAAAATGGGGGAAAAGGGGGATGATGACAGATTGAGTTTTATGGCTTTTTAGCCTTTGTAGGCTATGTAAGGCCATCAAGCACAAAAATCACCAGAATAGTTCCAAGTAAGCACAATTCACGATGCCCCTATTTATTCACCTCTTATGAATCGTGTAGGGAGACACGGTGGGTCTATTCTTTTAACCCTAACCCACAGGGCGGTGAAAAAAGGGGAAGAAATCGAAATAAATCAAATATTATATGCTGTTCCATCTTCCCTGCCATATGATGGAATGGACAGTGTTTTACGGTCTATCAGCCTTGTAGGCTATGTAAGGCCATTAAAAGCACGAAAATCTTTAGAACAGTTTGGAGTAAACGCTAATCAAGTCAAGGTGTCCCTAGTTATTCGCCTCTTACGAATCGCGTAGGGAGACGCGATGGGTCAATTCTTACCCCGAACCGGACCCTGCCATATGAGCACTCACGGAATAAACTATTTAGGGGTTTTTTCAATTCAGATTTTTCAGCAAAACAGACATTTTGACTTATGTTCAATCAGATTCAGACCTCTGAAATTAAAAAAGCTCAGACCGACATATACTTAGTTACAGACCCTGTTATTTCTGGCTATGTTACTGTTACCACAACTATTTTTTTCATTTGACCTTCAAGTTGTCCATGGTTACAAGACCAAACTCAATTACAACAATGGAGCCTACAGTGAGCATTGATCCAAGGAATTTCACAACTAGAAATGCAGTTGTATGCTCATCATTTTTCTTCAAAAACTAAAACTTAAATTTATAAATTGAGACTGACAAGTTTGCTAGAACTGTATTCACCTTTGTTCTAATACTGTTCACATCATCACTGGATTTATCACTGTTGCTAGGATTGAACTTGTAATTCGTGGACTGGACCATTTAAGTGTACAGCATTGCTCATTATTTTGCAAATGGCAGAGCACAGGTACTGCGAACTGTCACTGCAGCAGAAGGTTGACCTTATCAAGGCCAGCACTGGTTGCGGCCAGATGCTGTACAGATGGACATTGGCAACACAAGTGCAGCACAGTCTCCGGTGCAAAGGTGAGCGTCATTTTCACTTTTGGTATTGACGGCTGTTAATGAAAATGTCAATAAAATTCATTTCCTTCATTATGACAAACACTTCGAGATCCTTGGAGCAGAGCGTCACATTTCAGAATTACAAAGAACCACTTTGAGGTAGTCCCACAGGTGGTTGTAATGCTGAGGTTTCACTGTATACCATATCAAAGATTGGATCATATGACAGACTGAAAATACATAAAAAATTTGCCAAAGTTTGGCATCTCCCCATCTTCTACACAAATGGAACACACAAAAGATACAAATATAGTTCAAAACTGTTGAGGGTAGTTAACTGCAGAAAAATCATTAAATGATAATGACCTACAAGGCAGATATAGTGTGGTAGGGATTGAAATCCTCAGCAGGCTGTTCGGGTTGCCTCCCCCTAGACCACGACGTCATCACGTGGGGACAGTCGCTGCTATAAGAGTTGAAGCTGCGCGGGGAGAGAGGAGATTCGACTACCTGATTGATTGATTACTTGCTTGTGACACTGTCCTGCTACAAGCCTTCGGAGACCGGCCACGAACACTTACTACGGTAAGTGCTTGTATGCACACTCTCGAGAATGAGAGTGCGAGCTTGTAGCTGGCTTGTGTGGCGAGCATGTGGCAGCCTGTGGGGTGTCAGTCTCCTCACAACATCCCTACCCCCTTTGCACGAATGGTTGAACCTGTGCGTTCGGCCGCTACCACAATAGCATGCCAAAGTATGGACAAAACAACTTTGAAATTGTAGGTAGATAGACTTGGAATAAAGAGAGAGGCACGTCCTAACAAAGGACAAAACAACTTTGAAATTGTAGGTAGATGGAATAAAGAGAGAGGTACGTCCTAACAAAGGACAAAACAACTTTGAAATTGTAGGTAGATAGACTTGGAATAAAGAGAGAGGTACATCCTAACAAAGGACAAAACAACTTTGAAATTGTAAGTAGATAGATTTGGAATAAAGAGAGAGGTACGTCCTAACAAAGCATATACAGAACTGTTTGCCCCACCCCCGAGTGCATGTTCAGCTCAGTTCTTTGTGACAGAGCCACAAATTTAGCAAAATCTTTCATTTGTGAGATAGACAAAAGGCTGGATTTGGGAAGATTAAGCATTTTTACATAGCAAAGTTCAATAGGTACTGTATTGGCTCATGGTGTAGAAGCAAGACCTACTTTTGCGACAAGCAGTGTAGTTGATCTTTCCGGTGCGAAAGTCAAACGTGCTCAGGTCATAAGTGTCCCCAAGATGTCTGGCCAGCTGTGGCTTGTTTCGGATTTTGATTCCATCAGGGCTGAAACAAAGATCACATCTAGGCAAGACCTGTCAGAAAAGTTAAAGAGAACAGATGAGTAGAGCATAACTGGTCACTAGAGTATTAGTATTAATTCAAACACATACATGTGCTTTATCATATGGTAGAGCTAGTTAAAGACTTTTCTGGCCTTAACATCTTAATTCTTGAATATTAACTGTATTATTATCTCTTTTCTTTTTAGAGAAAGCATTTACTTACAGCAAATAGTAACAAGCAGAATAAAGCAAAGAATTTGTTTCCTAGCCTTTGAAAGATCAAGACTGTATAAACTAATAATTTTCTCTTAAACCTTTGGTCTGAAATTATTTCAGCCAACACACACAATGCTATTGCTAGTCAAAGGTCTATCATGCACAGTCAAGCAACACTGCAGACTTTCTCTCCTTTCAGATTTGTCAGAACTAGCTACTCCCTCTGAAACAACACCAATAATGGCTAAAACCTTGACTGCCATCAGCATTCCATGGCAATAAGAATTTTCAATTCAGCAAGTAACACTGCCACACACCTCATATGATACAGCACTGACCTGATGTAGACAACGCAAGTCTTCCTAGCAGAAAGACCCTTTCTCCATACATACTCCTCTCTCCTCCATCCCAGAGGCAGTATACCATCTCTGATAAAAATTTCTTTTTTTCTTCTGCTTCCATTAAAGTTTCCTTTTATTCATTAGCTTCCATGCTGACATAACCACAGCAGCAACAGAACACACATCTGAGAATGGGGCGGCAGAGAACTGAGTAGCGGTTGAATCAAGTTCAGTGATATTCAAAGCTCACAGAGGGAGTGAACTGAACCTTGAAAACCACTCCTAGCATGTGGGGATGAACAATGATCAGCTGACATATCCTTGCACAGGTATGTAGAAAGATTATCACTGACACAATCATCTCTAGTCTTATATAAAACAAGAGTTATCACGACTATTCTAATTAGACTAATAAAGGCAGTGCAAACTTGTTGCTATTCTGTGATAATGCAGATGACTTCATATGTGTATGTTTGTTCGTGATCTAATGTCAGGTTTTCAAGTGACAAATCGTCAATATTCTTCTGCAATACATTTCATTAAATGCATCATTTACTTGACAGAGTAATCATGCTTTTGGCGAGATGGATTAGTCGGTGCATTTGTTAATGCAGTACAGCTTTGCAGCACAAACACAGTAGAAGTGCCACACCTCACCACCTGAGTAGCAAAAGCAGTAGAGTACCTACCCTGTCTTTGGCATGATTATAGGTAAATTGGTGGGGTTCTATCAGGCAAACTCACTGTCAGACTGTGTTTTCTATGGACTAATGGAGTGAAGCATTTAGACCACGAAGAGCTGATTGGTACCGGTTGTAATTATGGACGTAGGTGTTCCAAGTTCAAAGGTAAATAGTTTTTCTTAATAATAAATTTTGAGTTAAAACTCCATGGTTTTGTGGAGTTTGATGTCTCCTGTGTTTTTTTTATGTGCTTATTGTGCTTAAACGCTTTCATTTCATAGTGATTTCATTGTTCACAAGTAAATGTTTGTCTGAATAAGCACATTTCATAATTATTTAATCAATTGATTTTGATTGCAGTGTTAAAAATATATTTAAAGATCTCCAGTTCACTTTGATAAGTCATTTAGAGTTAAGAAGCTTTCTGTGGGTGAAAGAATGTTCAAATACTTGCATTAATAGAGGTGCTTCTTTTTGAGAATGTTGCTACATCCTAATGGCAACATTCATTAATTAATCATGTAAAATAATAAGTGAACTTCAAATTCATTATATTATGCTTGACATTATTTATATCAATAGCCCTAGTCATAACCTTTGCAGATATATATATATATATATATATATATATATATATATATATATATATATATATATATGTTTTGCATGTAGCTAAAAAAAATCTTAAGTTATGCAAGTTTTTGTGGTCTGGTGTAAGTAATTCGGTCACGCAGTTTCTATTGTTTTCTATACTATTATTTAGTATTAAAAAAGGCTGAATTTTATTCCACAAAAAATAACTTTTGAACAAATCGACCTACAGCATTCATTCTTATACCATTGGAAGGGTCTTTTCATGATCTGTTCAATGATATTGATAGCAATTTTATTATCATCGGGGTTTGTGGTGATTTGTTGTTGTTGTTGTTTCTATTTCGGGGGGGGGGGGGGTGTCACACATGCCTAAGCAATGTAGCGTTGGAGAACACGCGGCGAGTTCAGCAACTACTTCGTATATATATTTTGAATTACAGCAGCTCGAAGTATGGACTTCGTTACGTTGTCGCCATTTTCGTTGTCTCGCAGATTTCGTTATGGCCCACTTTTATGATTAAATATCTGCCTGGGGGAAAGGCTTGAACAAGCTGTCTCGAGAAAATGAAATATAAATAATATGTTATTATTTGTGAGGGTACAGTGCCTGTAGGTAAACAGCAAATTTTACATGTGCACATTTTTTGGTAAAAAGCGTCATGACTTAGTGAAATATCATACAAGAATGACTTAAATTCACTGTAATCAGCACATGAAAAGCTCTTTCAGAATACTTCATCAGCAAAACACTGAGTTCACTTTTTTAGGCATTTGAAATACCTTTTAGAATGCTCACAACAACATCTTGAGTTCCACTGGCGCAGTGGCGTCAGTGCAGCAAGAGTTAGTCCTCTTGGACTGGCCACTGACAGCTGAACATAAAACGATATCATGAACAGAATACAATAATAGACATGTATACCTGATATAGTAAACCCGTTTTCCCTGCAGAGAGGCCTTTCCTTCTAACAAACTCCTCTCTCCTCCATCCAGGTGGCAGCTCCGCAAGGCTTTTCCCTTTGGCTTCCATTGTGGGGCATAGAAAGGAAGTGGATGTCTGAGTTTTCGCACATGCGCGTTTTATATAAAAGTCAACATCCGGCTTGGCTTTGCGCTATTTTTGCCATCTGCTCCTAGCGTGTAAAACTAAAAGAACGTTGTTATTCTACACAGTTTTTGTCTGAATACTTCTATTTTCATACGTAAATTTTCTTTAATATTCTGAAGGAAGCAAGTACATTGATTAATCACAATTTTAGGAAGAGTATATATGCAAAGATCTATGCATGCTGAGTAGTCAGTAACATTTTGGTGATCTCCCCTTGTGCGAGTTTTCGCGAGGAACCTGAGTTAGCTACGGTAGGGTCACTGCGCATGTCTGGTTACTTTCTTCGCGGAAACGCTGTTCAGTTGTGTCCAGTCGCAACCCAGGCAACAAGATGGCGACAGCCTTGGCTGATGTGTTGCGAATTTACTGTTGTGAAGAATTAATTGACGAATCTGTGCAATCTGTTGAGTTTTGGGGCTGAAATTTGAATGAAATTAGAAGCAAGCTGTGCTGGGATGTATTTAGGCCGATTGGGGAGGGGGGCGGGGGGGGGGGGGGGGGGGGGGGGGGAGCGTGGTTTTTATCCCTGCGCTGCTGAAAGTCAGAAATCGCACCCAAACTCACGTTGACCTCATTTCTTCCCAAAATAAACATCACTGCTAAAATAAAATGCATTAAAACCAAGACAGTATCCAACCCAGTATCCTTAATTTTTGAAAGGTTAATTGATTTACAACAATTGTGTTCTCACAATCCGTAACTTTGTGAAAAAACATTTGCAGAAGTTTCTCTCCTCGCCATGGCAGCCATCTTGGAACTGGAGTGAACGTACGCTGGGGCCAAGGTTGAACTTTGGTTAACCGGTGACGTCACTCCGGTCGTACCGTAGCGAGTTTTTGCGACCTCCGGTTCGACTCGAGTCACTATAGTTGACGCGAAAACTCGCTCCTTGTGTCTTTGGCGCTAGCTGTTTGTGGAGATTTTAGTTCAGTTCAGCAGCAGTCTTACCCTGAGATGGGTTGTTGAGGCACCACTGATGACTTTCGGACAATCTTCCTCCATGTATTCAAAGGGGGCCTCCAAAACCCTAAACTTTTAATGGTAACGTGCTTTAAAAATAATTAAAGAAACCGACCAATCGAAACTCCTGACCCTGCTACACCGTAGCAGAGATGAAGCAGAGTGCACGGAACGCAGGGTTTAGTTCAGTTCAGCAGCAGTCTTACCCTGAGATGGGTTGTTGAGGCACCACTGATGACTTTCGGACAATCTTCCTCCATCGGTCTCTATCCTCTGTGGCTCGCTGTGAGTCAGCAAAGGTCAAGCCTGTCCACTCTTTGATGTTGTTTTCCCACCTCTTTTTCTGCCTGCCTCTTCTTCTCCCACCTGGTACGGTACCTTGCAGGATGGTCTTGGCCAGCCCACTGCCTCTTGACACGTGACCGTGTGGAGATATATAAATCATATAAAATAATTTGTTGTTAGCATCGGCATTTCTCTCTGTCCACTCCACTGCAGGCAGTGAATGTTTGGATAACGCTACACAAACCCATCAGATTATATGTCCCCTGTACATACCGGCTGTTTACAGTCTTTGGCAGATCAGAGGGAGAATGAGCTCCGTCGAGATCGAGTCAAACAGAGTTATCTTTTCCTACTTTCAGCAAAACAATGGCGCGTCGCTTACAAAATCTGTGAAAGACACGACTGTTTTTGGAGCAGAAAGTTTGTTGTTTCTACAATGGTGACCTCCTGCTGTGTGAAGAACTGCCACAATAGGCATGACAGAGAGAAAGATCGACGTTTTTTGTCGTACTGCATGTTGCAACGCGAAAAGGCAAGGAAATGCTGGATCTCACAAGTCAAAGGCGCCGTGAGTGGATCGCTCAACTGAACCTGAAGTCACTCACTTTTAACTCTAAGGCAGATCGATTTGTTTGTTCGGATCACTTTGTAAATGGTGAGAATTTGTTATGTTTTGCGTTTTGTAACTTAACAAATACTAGAAAAGACGGAAAGAGTATGCAGGGTCTTTTATTGAAGCAGAGATAGTATAGTATACTATATAAATTATAGTGTCTCTGAAGTAAACGCCTGCTCTCTCTCTCTCTCTCTCTCTGGTACACATGCAGATATGCGTGGGTGTGTGTATTGCTGAGCGAAAAGCTGAAGCGAAGGAGAAATGGTCCGTATGTCTGTCTGTCTATGCCTGCCTTCCTGCCTGCTTGCCTGTCTGCCTGTTGTCTTCACTGTCTGCACTGCCAGCACGTACTGTCTCCATAGAGAGGGAGGGAAGGGAGAAAGATACATTTACAGCTCTCGCCACTGTACTCGCTCCCTGTCATGCCTGCCTATCCCAAGCCATCACCCACTGCGCTTCTAGACATGCACATTTACACAAATACACACATAAACGTTTGCATGTACATACAAAATAAAGGTTGTCATTATGCAAACTATTTTCAGTAAGACGTATCACCAAAAATGGTCTGAAATAAACTTATTTTGTTTACTCCCAGGGTGAAATCTCATCGTACACCGTCCTATTTCACGGTCACTTGTAAGTAGTCGCTGCGAATGAAGCCTGTTTACAAAACGTTGACCCAGATTTGTACCGGTCCAATCAGATTGAACAAACATTGAATATTGATGCAATTGATATTGCTGTTTTGTAGTATCAAAAAGTCAAATCAGGTAACAGAACAAAACACTTGTTAGTCTCTGCGACATCTAGGCCTTTCTTTCTCCCCTGTAATCTGTCCTGCATACTCTCAGCGCATATCAATGCCAATATCTCAGGAACCAATAAAGGTATCCGCTTACTTTTTTTGTGTGTTTTGCTTGTTTTGTATTGTTCTTCAAATATACATCAAAACATAAATTCTCATTTCATAACAAAGTTTTGACTGCCGCAACCTACTCCTACAGTTAATTATGTGACCAAATATGTGAAACAAAGAAATTGAGACAAATTTGGAGGTATTATTTGTATACATTTTATTTTATGAAAACAGGAAATGGTGCGAGACAAGTGCATTGCTGATTTTTTCCTCCTGAGGTAAAACATTACTTTCCTATGCATTTTCTTTCATCAATGAGGACCAGCCCTAACTCCCCTGTGCCCTGCGCATCACACCGTGCTTCAGTGCCAGTGGGTCTGAAGTCCTGACAGACAAGAGTGCTGGACAGCTACTTGCAAGGAGAGGCATAAGCACCAAGAACAAAGACAGCAGAAGACACACTAGACAGGGGAGGACGAGCCTCCCTGCATTAGCAGAGGGAGGGCACTCCTGGCTCCCTCAGGGTCTACCTTGGATGTCTCCACATTCGTTGTGAGGTCATGTCTGGGCAAAATATGGTGGTAGCAACAGTCATGAAATCATGTCAAAGAAAAACAAGAAGGGCAAAGCCCATACGACTCACATGCTTGACCTTGACCTTTATATGACCTTGACCTTCAGGTGACCTTCAAGGTCAAGGTCAAACAACTAAACCTACCAATGACATCATACACAAAGAAATGCTTTACACATTTTTCCTACCAAAATACATGTGACCTTGACCCAAGGTCAAGGTCATCCAAGGTCATGCAACACAAAGCTGTTAATTCAAGACATAGGAAGCACAATGGTGCTTATTGGCACTTTCTACCATGAGATATAGTCACTTTTAGTGGTTCACTACCCCATTTTGGTCACATTTCATAAGGGTCAAAGTGACCTTGACCTTGATGATATGTGACCAAATGTGTCTCATGATGAAAGTATAACATGTGCCCCACATAATTATTAAGTTTGAAACAGTTATCTTCCATAGTTCAGGGTCAAGGTCACTTCAAAATATGTATACAATCCAACTTTGAAGAGCTCCTGTGACCTTGACCTTGAAGCAAGGTCAACCAAACTGGTATCAAAAGATAGGGCTTGCTTTGACCTATATACCACTTGTAGCTAAGGTCGCCATTCTCAATAACGTGGGAGAAAATTGGGAAAATGTGAAAAATGACTGTTTTTGAGACCACATTTATGGCTCCTGTGACCTTGACCTTGAAGCAAGGTCAAGTCACTATGTATGTTTTTTGAGGCCTTGTCATCATACACCATCATGCCACATTTGGTGTTGATAGACTTAATAGTCTCCGAGAAAAATCCAACGTTTAAGTTTTTTACGGACGCCCGGACGGACGCCCGGACGGACGGACGACACGGCTCAGTACATAGACTCACTTTTGCTTCGCATGTGAGTCAAAAATCTAGTAGTTGCACTGCGTCAAGAGATCATGTTTGCATAAATTGTTCAAACATTCATAAAGCATTCCCTCATGAACCAGTCACACCAAGCAGGCAAACACTTCCAGTCCATGGGGAAATGATTAGCACCAGCACTAGCAAAGCATGAGGTGCAGGGTGGGTTCTGTCCTGATGCCCCAGTGCTATCACAGGCTCCCTGGGGCCATCCCTGGCTGAGTGACTGCAGAAGCCAGGCCTCAAAGCCCAGCAGCCAGCCTGGACTGAAAAGGCCATGTCTCCAGCTTGGCTCAAGTCAGCACATTCAAAACAGGGGCACAAGATGGAAGGGCACGTTCCAAGGGGACAAAAAAGTTGTCGTTTTTCCCTTACACAAAGATTTTATCATCGTCTGATCATGGACTCTCTGTAGTACAACCCAAGGGACTAGAGTTCCTTATAAACAAGGAAAAAGAAGCACTTCAAATTTACCTGGTGACCAAAAGTCAGAATTCTAGATAGCAGTATTGATTCTTGGCACAAATTTCTGAGCTCAAAACCTCAGGGAAATTGGATTATCTTGAAACATGCATAGAGACAGTTTGTCACTGAAATTACATTGCAATTTAAATGTCACCTTTTTTTCTCTTTTGCCCCCAATTAAAATATAAGCATTCAGACTTGATGAGTTTACATTAGTTTTTAACTGATTAGTTTGACATGTTCAAGTTCACTGGCACTGGTTCTACAAGACTGGGATGATGGGAAGGTGGTGACAGAGGATCCCAAAGTCTTCCTCCTGGGGTGACCATCCTCCACAATCTGGGGAGTCACTGCAACCACTGAGCACCTCTGAAGAGCTGCACTCAGATAATTCTTCTGATCCATCACTATTTTCTTGATCAGATGGGGTACTGCAGTCACTCTGAACATCAGAGACACTGTCTTCACTGTCAGGGATGGCATCAGGAATCTCCTCCTCGATGTTACCTGAAAATACAGACATGTCTGCAAGTCATCAACATGCCTAGTTGGTCAATGGACTGTAATAGGACTACAATGTAAACCAAACAGACCCAAATTATCCAGTGTGGCTTGAGTGATACTTTCACTGCACTGCATTCTGTGAACTTGAGTCAGTAATAGACTTGACCGTTCGCATTACAGCATTGCGTCAAAAATAGATCGTTCTGTTACTATTTTTCTCTCCACTTTTTACAGTAATCCAGATGTCAAAACTTGTTTCCATTTCAACACAGACATTTTATTTTATCAAATAAGCACTTATTTATTGCCTCAACAAGAGAAAGTTAAGAGTTTTGTGTGAAATAGTCTCAGAACTACTTTAACCCACCAAGTATCACAGGGCCGAAATTTCGGCCCAAAGCGCTGCCGCCAGAGTGCTCAGGCCGAAATTTAGGCCTGGTTTCTTTTTAGTATCATATCTCCAATACTGCACTTCTGATCCGTTAGTACGAGTTGCTGTAATTTATTTCACCTATGTAGAACCAATAAAACCCTAAGACAGAATTTTCCAAGGAACAACCTATTTTTATTTTGTTTTTTCTGTTCACACCGTTGTCAGTCAACATGAACGAGACACACCCATCCATCACAGATCTACATCGAGTGTGCGGAGACGCGATACTATTGATACAACGAAAGAAATAGACGTCGATTGATGTAAACGATCAAATAAAAGTAAAATGGCATTGCTTTAGACACAAAAACTAATTTACACATCGTTTTTTTACAGTTTTTGACTCGCATGCGAAGCAAAAGTGAGTCTATGCACTCACCCTTTTCGTCCGTCCGGTCGTCCGGGCGTCCGAAAACTTTGGATTTTTCTCGGAGACTATTAAGTCTATCAATACCAAATGTGCCATGATGGTGTATGATGACAAGGCCTCAAAAAACATACATAGTGACTTAACCTTGCTTCAAGGTCAAGGTCGCAGGGGCCATAAATGTTGTCTAAAAAACAGTCGTTTTTCACATTTTCTCAATTTTCTCTGAAGTTTTTGAGATTGGATACCTGACCTATATATGGTATATAGGGCAAAGTAATCCCTATCTTTTGGTACCAGTTTGGTTGACCTTGCTTCAAGGTCAAGGTCACAGGAGCTCTTCAAAGTTGGATTGTATACATATTTTGAAGTGACCCTGACCCTGAACTATGGAAGATAACTGTTTCAAACTTAATAATTATGTGGGGCACATGTTATACTTTCATCATGAGACACATTTGTTTACATATCATCAAGGTCAAGGTCACTTTGACCCTTATGAAATGTGACCAAAATGGGGTAGTGAACCACTAAAAGTGACCATATCTCATGGTAGAAAGTGCCAATAATCACCATTGTGCTTCCTATGTCTTGAATTAACAGCTTTGTGTTGCATGACCTTGGATGACCTTGACCTTGGGTCAAGGTCACATGTATTTTGGTAGGAAAAATGTGTAAAGCATTTCTTAGTGTATGATGTCATTGGTAGGTTTAGTTGTTTGACCTTGACCTTGAAGGTCACCTGAAGGTCAAGGTCATATAAAGGTCAAGCATGTGAGTCGTATGGGCTTTGCCCTTCTTGTTTATTTTATTTTTTCAAGTATATCCTCACCCATGCTAACTAATAAGTAATGTGATGATCAGATTTTTTTCTCCAAAAGGAAATAAAAATATATTTCTAACTGACATAAGAAAAAAAATTGGTCTCAGTTTACCCCTACCCATGAATGTGGCAGGTGATCTGACTATACATACATTTACAAACTAAACTACGTTGAGAAGTAAATCACTTATTATTTGAATTAAAAATTAAAATACTTTTATATAAGCATATTTCTACATGCCAGGGTCACTTCAAAATATGTATACAATCCAACTTTGAAGAGCTCCTGTGACCTTGACCTTGAAGCAAGGTCAACCAAACTGGTATCAAAAGATAGGGATTACTTTGCCCTATATACCATATATAGGTCAGGTATCCAATCTCAAAAACTTCAGAGAAAATTGAGAAAATGTGAAAAATGACTGTTTTTTAGACAACATTTATGGCCCCTGCGACCTTGACCTTGAAGCAAGGTTAAGTCACTATGTATGTTTTTTGTCATCATACACCATCATGCCACATTTGGTATTGAAAAGAAGAGTAGAAGACAAGCAACCGGCACTTAGATATATCCACATTTGGTATTGATAGACTTAATAGTCTCCGAGAAAAATCCAACGTTAAAGTTTTCGGACGCCCAGACCGGACGCCCGGACGGACGAAAAGGGTGAGTACATAAACTCACTTTTGCTTCGCATGTGAGTCAAAAATCAGCATGTTGCATTATCAATTTTTTTGGGGGGGTCACAATGCATGTTTGTCAAAACCAATTGCATAAATAAATTGCTCATTATCAGAGCTTTCAGAATATATATAGTTTGTTGGGTCTTTCTTTATTTGTTGTGGTATCATTGCATCATATTGAGACCTACCCATTTACGGCAAAAAAGCTGTGACATTTGGGGAACAATGGCCTGACACAGATAAGGTTAACGGTGTATTTCAGGGAGCAGATCGGCTATCCCACAAGCCTCTCGTGTGACCTCCTTTTGCATATTTTGGACGAAAACCTTGCATCATGTGATGTCAACTGGGCTAGAGACGCCCTCGCCGGTAGACAAAGTCTCTAGTGAACTAGAATGACTGCACTGTGCCCCTTGACTCACTGGCAACGTAACGCCCGCATAGGGGCGTTGGACGCGTCACTACCAGAAACGTAACGCCCACATAGGGGCGTTGTCAACAGAAAATTCCTGTATTCTCCTGTGGTCTAAGGGAAGCAACTCCAGTTTAGAATGCTGTAGGAATCATTACTGCGATGTGAGTTACCTTTCTTTATGATTTCTTTAGAAGCGGAGGTTTGAATCAGTGAATGTTTATCCGTACACCGTACGTTTTGCGAAAATGACTGACAAACTCGTATCGGAGGTGCTTGAGCTAGGGTTAGAGGAAGGATCTGACGATGAAGACGCTGTTATGAACCTCATATCAGACAGTGATTTTGAAGAACAAATTGCTGATGATCAGCTAGGTGAGACAGAAGATATCGATGACCAGCGCTCAATCGAAACACCGACTTGACGTGTCAGTCAACAACGTCGAAGTGCATCGCCTCAGCCCAGCACAAGGTCTTGTTGCTCACAACTACTTTTCCGTGAAAATCTATCAATGTATATAGTGATTTTTTTCTTTTCTAGGTGCCTTTTTTATATTGCAAATGCTATCAGAATATAGGTAAATATATTGGCATTGTTTTTGCATTTCAGATTTTTTTTTTGAAGGCACCATTCCAGCATTTTTCAATTCTTGCAACTTGACTGACGATTTTTGAACTTTTTCTTTTTTGGCTGATTACATGCATTATTTCAGTAGATATAACTCAAATCATGCATATTGAAACATTTTGATCATGATTTGTTTGAATTAAGTGAATAAATATCTTTTATTTGATATATATAGCTTTTGCCATTATTTCATGGCTTTCTATTTTTGTTAGATTTTTGAAAATGCTTGAAAAACCTACGATTCTGAAGATACGCTGCCATTGTCGGGTTAGGTTGCCAGTGAGTTAAATTGATAGGTAACAGAACTCTGTCGCACTGGTATCAATGAAATCAGCAACCCAGCGGGTGGCAGTGTACAAAATACAAAACATTGATCAAGTTGACACATTCAAGAAAAAACAGAGAAAGACAGGTGAACTTACCAAAGTTTTTGTGTATTCGTTTCCTCACTTCATCAGTGACGTCGATTGGAAAACAATTCTCTAGACGTTTAATCCAGAGCAGCTGCAGACAAAAAATGTTCATCATGTATGAATAAAATATCCTTTATGTACTAACTTTCAAACATTCGTCGTTGACATTTAGTTCCCAGGTGAAGCATGAACTTGAGTCATCATCGATTACATATAAGAAAATAATTCACAGACAATGCATATTACGTTTACTCCTACAAATACGTAATAGATATGTTTGTACATCTCTAAGTTCTCATGTCCTTGTAAAGATGAAAGGCAGCCCTCATGCATAATATGTACATTAAAAAAAATCAAGAAGCGTGCAGTCCTCTTACCTGTGCTGGTGGAGACTGGTTGCTGCCATGGACCAGATCATGCCTGGTCTTGCTGTCAGGATGGTTCCTGATTACTGTCACAGGACCTCGGAGGATTGGTCTTGTCAGAGGAATTGGAGAATCATCATACTCATGGGCTATCCCTAATCTCAAAAAAGGTCAAGACAAAGTTATTATCAAATTAATACAATAAAACTTGTTAGAAATATCTGAGCTACCATTCTGGAAGGACATACGTGTGTGTATCTGTGTGACTCAGCTTGCAATTAAAGATCTAATCCTTGGCCAGTGGAAGGACCATTTCAACCAGCTGCTACAGAAGACATGATGTATTCAGACATGGGTGGAGGCTTTTGATAAGCCCTCAACCATTTCAGAGTGTGTTAGCAAGAGGTAAAATATGCACTTTGAGCAGTCATAAACAGGTGAAAAGTCACAACAATAAAACAAACACCTGCACCTTTTGCTGCCTGAAGTGTTTCTGCAGATACTTACTGGCATGCGCTTCTCGGAAATCCATTTTGCCCGTTTTGAAGTCCAGGCACCCTAGGTGTACTTTCCTCCCAAGGGTTTTCCAAAGTTGTGACTTTGATCGGATTTTCTTTCCCTTTGGACTGAAACAATGAGAAGGATGGTTGGGCAATACAGTAGTCGCTGCTTATTAAAAATACATTGGGACCGAACAAAAGTGTTTTTAATAAGCGCCGTTTTTATTAACCGTTTGCGTGTTGAACATGTCCATCAGTAACGATGTAAATCCGGACCAGACCAACTGTATTTAAAAAACGGCTGTTTTTATTAACCGCGTGTTTTATAAGCGGCGACTACTGTCCTATGAAAAGATGTCCTAAGCAGTACATTATAGCTCTAGATTTTAATGACAGTTTCCAGCTAATACATGTGATTGCCTAGATCATACCTGAGACAAATACAACATAAGTTAGCCTGTCACAGTACTGATTGTCTGCATTTACATTTCTGAACATTTGGTGTGGGGTCTTGTATTCTCTCTCTCTCTCTCTCTCTCTCTCTTCTCTCTCTCTCTCTCTCTCTCTCTCTCTCTCTCTCTCTCTCTCTCTCTATCTATCTATCTATCTATCTATCTATCTATCTATCTATCTATCTCTCTCTCTATCACACACACACACACACACACACACACACACATGTGCACACACACATGTGCACACACACACACACACTTGATAGTCTTTCGATGTGTTGTTGTTGTTGGTCAGAGTAGAATTGAAAAGGTGTTACTCTTTCACACTTCCTCCACTTTTAATGACTTGGTGCTCTAACTCTCAACGTCGAAAAGTTACTCAATCCCTTGCCTCATTCCGTGCACTGCGATGGAACACGCCTAGCCATTTTTTTTGTTATCTCCCTTTCTTATCATGAAGTACTAGCGTGGAGCGTCCATGTTCGTCGGCTCCCCTCAACTCAGCCTAGGTCTACCGTTTAAAAACAGCAAAATACGATTCTCAATAGCATCAATAGTGATATTTATCTCAGAATTAGTAAAAATCGTCATTTATCCCTTCAACCTTCAGTTCTACATAATGTGCATACATGTCGTAATGTACGCGATGTTTTCATTGCAATTCTTTCGATATGTTTATAACGGGGAGAGGGTGATGTTATGAAGAACGTGAAGAAATGGCTTAATACTCATCTCTCTGGCGCTAGTTTTTAATAAACAACTTGTGCCTGTCGGTGTTGTAATTCTTTTATCCATCACCTTGTCAATACACTGAGTCAGTGAGACTGACAGTTACTGACACACCGGCTGCGTCTTGACTCCACACCGAGCGAGTCTCCTCGCGAATTCTACGCCACTGAAGCACGAAGAAACGAAGCAGCTCTCTTCAGGGTTTTTAGTGTGGCGTCCTCACATAAAAAATATCGGTTTATATCTTATCTGTCATGTCCAGGCTGCGTGAAAACGTATCACTGAAGTAGCAGGGACTCTGAGGGAGTTGTGTCCCTTTAAACGGCCATTACGGCAGCGATCTCTCATTCTCTGCCTACAGAAAAGAAACAAGTGCACACGTACGATTGATAATAATGTGTACATACCTGATATAATAGACAAAGGACTTCCCAGCACATATGCCTTTTCGTCTGACAACCTCTTCTCTTCTCCATCCGCGTGGAAGCGGAAAATCTTGGCCCTCCGCTGACATTGCGTTGAGGTCCTACCGTCGTTAGCTGCGATATACACATGACCCATGCGCAGTTGAATCCAATCAGATTCCGGTGATGAAGTGAGATCGTCTGCTTGCACTGAGCATGATCTTTTTCTTATAACCTGTAAACTACAAAAACAGTCTGTCAAACACGAAATACTGATAGTAAGATGCTTGAATTGTTTTGTTCAGTCATATGTTTGTTATGTTCGAGACTATACCATGCGTCCCGAGGATGAAGAAATAACAGGGGGAGATAAGCATCGAAGATTTTCTCACATCTCGCCTACTATGGGCGAGTGGGACGCTAAGGCTAAATTCAAGGCGCAAGTAGCTCCACTTCAAATTCAATTTTTAAAAAATTAATTCTGTTGGTAGTTTTGTTTCAACGGGAGCTACAAGCAGAGTAAGATTCTTGTCTGAGAAATGTTTTTATTTGACCAGTTAGAAATATGGAAATGCTGGGGTTGTTTATATTACATTTACATCACTTATTTTGTGCTGTCTCCACTAAACTTTGCTTTTCAGACCTCACTCATGTATAATTTTTATATGCCGTCCATGATCAACATTGCAATATAATATACTTTATTTGCGCTCTCCTGCACCACGAAGGCCACGAAGACCCTATAATATAATATAGAAATAGCTATATAGGGTCTTTGAAGGCAAGCACTCATGCAGTAATTTGTATTACCGTACAGATACAACATTACGGCTGCCCTGTGCTCCCAGAACTCTTTGACAGAACCCTTTCATAACGTTTCCTCTGCCTTTCGACTGTTGCGCAAACTTTAGATTATACGCGTTTCGACTGCTGCTCAAACTATTCATTGTACGCGTTTCGGTGTAAGAACCCTTTCTAGCGTCCCTTTCGACTTCAGCTTAAACGTTTGATTGTACGCGTTTCGGTCCTACTTTGAATAAATCTTTGACTATGCAAAAATAGCAATCAAAAAATAAAATCAACATCGTAGCAGACTATTACTACTAGGCGTACGTCGGTCACTGACGCGGTCAAAAATCCCAATGGATCGAGTTGGTCCTCCTGAATCATCTTGAACGAAAGTATGCATCTTCGTTAAATGTAGAGTGCAGAAAGAACGTTCCAAGTTCCTTTGCTGACATTGTTGAGGTAGTAATGTCAAGGAAATAATTTGTTTTATGACAGTGGCATGTTGAAAGGATTGATTATTTTCCTATTTGGGGTTTCAGACCAAGATGCTGATTATGAAGCCTTCGTGGGGGAAGAGGCCAGGAAACATGGGGTGAAGCTATCCAACCCCAACAGTGCTTCAGATTGTTGGCGCATATTTTATCAGAATGGCGCGTTACTTTCAATGTGTATGCGCCAGCCGGGCGCGTCATAAAAATCGCCAACTTGTATCAATCCTCGGTCCGTCTTTTAGCCACACCAAGCACATGTGGCCACACCACGGAGTACCAAAACCGACGCCAAAGTGCTGCTTTGCCTAGCATCGATGCATCGCTGTGTGATTGGCTAACAGCCAGCAGACAACCAATCAGCGAACATCTATCAGTTTACCTTGCACAGACTCGCTCACGTGTGCGGAATCAAGATGCCACCAAAGAAAAGGCTTAGAAAAAACCCCTGAAGAAAACCAACGTCAGTTGACGTTGTCTTCAATGTTTTGCAAGAATAAAGCAAGTGGTAACTGTTTAGTTTTTATCTCTTACTAGCTGAAAATTGAAGCGATCGTTTTTTCTCTCCCTTCTCCCAGATCAGCCAACCGGCACGTGTTTTCCCCACGCCCCTTCCAACTCCTGCCTCCCGCACTCCAACTTTTCTCCCCCTTCCCTCTTCTCTTAGATGTCGGCAAGGCGGCATGTGTATCTCCCTCCCTTTCCTCCCCCTCCTCCAGCGTTTGGTGGGTCAGTGATCTAGCAAGTTCAGAACTGAACTGAACTGATCTAGCAAACTGTCGTCTCTAAAAATAGCTAAGTGCCGCGAACTCGTCGCGAGGTGGGCCTGGGGAGGGGGTAAACTAAAGAGGCAAGAGATCTAGAGCGGAGAAGGGGGGAAAAGGGATAAAAGAGGGATAGGGGTGGGGCGGGTTTAAAGAGGGAAGAGATCTAGAGCGGAGAAGAAGAATAAAAAGAGAGGGGCGGGGGTGGGGTGGGTTCAGTACCGTAAACCTAGTGTCACCTGAAGTGATAGTCAGGCTCGCTGTCATGTTGGGTTTTGCGTCGTTTTGCTCTTGATGATATCGGTTGTGGAAATGTGAACTGTGAGAGTGTAAGGTTGTATGCGTCAAACTTCCGGAAAGAAGGTGAATGAGCGAATACTAGAGGAGTGATTTTGTGTTTGACTGGTTGAAGCAGATCTCTGTTAGATTTCATTGTTTGTTTAAACAAAACATCATCCCAGATAGCAAAAGGTTGGCCAACCTTTTGCCAACGTATTTTGCTATCTGGGATGCTACCAAGAAAGAATAGAGTGGGTTTTGAGTGATCATGACTCTGTGTCCACAGAACGAAATGTTAAAAGAGACAATAAAACAACTGAAAGACACACAGCTTGACATGTGTTTGTTTATTTTTTATTTTTCGCTTTTTTAATTATTCATTTGTGTGTATGAGGGGCGGGATGCTGTAGGAGTGTCATGTGTGGGGTGGAGGGTCATTCTGTTTGAAGTGAAGGTTCGATTGCTAATGACCCATGTTTTTCAAAATTGACCCATCATTTTGCCTGGCCATGGGTCATTGGGCCCATGAAGTCTGAAAACAATCTGAAGCACTGCCCCAATGATGTTAAGCAGATTCAGGAGGGTGGGGTGGAGCCATCTCGCTTTCAGGATGGGCAGCTCTATCGCCTAGTCCAAGAATCTTCCGCAGGGAGCCGTGAAGGTAATATTACAATAACAACATGAACAAAAACGTTCCATGTTCAATTTTATGAGGGGTGGTTAAATTGAGACCATCAGCAAAATTTGTTCTTAGTTTAATAGTTATGAAATAGGAAATAATTATGTAAAGGAATACCAATTGTTGCTAACGAATGACCCTTCTTTGTCTTCGGGATGCTAAACAGGGCCGTGAATGAGGTGTAGATTGTCCCCAAAACACTGTGTTTTATTATAACGTAAGACGATGGTCTTCACAGGCCTTGATGTAACCCCTTGATTGGCCATCACAAGCACAATCAGATAATCAGACACATGCAAATGTAGTAGGCAATCAACACAAGCATCAAACACAAACCAATGAACACGGTGGTTTGTAAAGGTCTGAAATATATTAGTTTACTCTTTAGTCTCTATGGTAAACATGACCATGGTAAAATGTATTGAGAACAATGCATGTCTGTTTTATAGTACCTGAACCCAGCACAAACAAGCCTGGACCCAGTGGCAAGAAGTCTGGACCCAGTGAAACAGGTTGGTAAATTTATTTGTAGGTACTGTTTTGTAGCCCTGTAGTGCCATGGTCCGCAGTCCACTCCCATCCTTTCGCTCTCACATGGACATTTGTGAAACTGATTGCACCTTGTATTTAGTAAATGATGACACTCTGAAATTAGGAACAGATTGATATTGGGGTGAGCAGTTTCCATCTTGACATTTGTACACTTTGTACCCCATGGGTGTCACTGTGGGTTTTATGGGTGTCACTGTGGGTGATATGCATGTTTTGTGTGTCTAATGAACTCCTATAGAAAATGCATTCTCCTGTTAACTATTTTACTCTGCAGACACACACTCACATCATTCTCACACCACTCGACAAGCACAAAGAATACACCACATCTTTGCCCTTGTCCCACATATTAACTGTATACATGTTAGAGGCAACTAGTGAAACCAAACTAATGATGTGACAAGCCACAAAATAGCGCCATTTGTGCTTCTTCTTCCCAGGGCAAATGATGTCTATTGCCCGAGATAGTGGGCAAACTAACGCACATAGTTTGAATAAACTTATTATTAAGTATCCCGATATTGACCAAATGACACACAACCAATTAAAATGGCCATGGGAACAAAGATGGGACCTGCCTATGCTTGCCTCTTTATGGGCCATTTAGAACATCAATTTAAACTACAGTATACAAAACCTTATCCAGAACTCTTCAGAAGATACATTGATGACTGCTTTGGGATCACCTCGCTCGACTTTGACCAAATCACAGACTATATAGAAGCCATAAATGATTTTCATCCAGATATCTCTTTCACGTACCAAATTTCAAAAACCTCTGTCACTTTTCTGGACATCCACATTTCCCTTTCCCATGGCCACCTCAACACCTCCATCCACTACAAATCCACAGACACCCATGCCTACCTTGACTATCACTCTTTTCACAATCCCTCCACTCTGAACAGTATCCCTTACTCACAATTCCTCCGACTACGCCGCCTCTGCTCTAACGACAGAGATTTCCGCGCCAAATCTCTTGATATGATTCAATTCTTTCATCGACGCCATTACCCACTCCCGGTCCTTCACAACGCCCTTCAGAAAGTCCTCAACATTCCTAGGAAACACGCCCTGCAACCCCAAAGCAAAACGACCGCCTCTGATCGCCCTATTCTTACCTTGCAGTACCATCCAGCCGCCCGCGCTGTCCATTCTATCGTGCGATCCCACTGGCACCTCCTTCAAAATACCGAGGAATTATCTTCCATCTTCCGTACACCACCACTCATCAGCTATAAAAGAAACGCTAACCTTCGGGATTTGCTTGTCCATTCCTCCCTCCGTAATGCAGCTTCCTCCCCCCCTGGAACCTCCCCCTGCAACCTCCCAAAATGCAAGACTTGCCCCTTCATTGCATCTTCCACCTCCATGCAGGCTCCCAAAACCCTTTTCCACATAAAAAAATCTTTCACATGCCAGTCATACAACTTAATATATGCCCTTCAATGCTCACAGTGCAACATGATTTACATCGGTGAAACTGGTAGAACACTCAACATCCGATTTCAAGAACACCTTGCAGACATAAGACATTCCAGATCCAAACCCGTTGCCATACACTTCAACTCACGAAACCATTCCACACAGGACCTACGTGTGAGGGGTATCTGGCTTCTGCATAGAGACAATCCTGGTGAAAGGAAAGAGATGGAGGCGCACCTTATAGATAAATTAGGCACACGCAACCCTGAGGGCATAAACGAAAAATGAATCTTTTTGATATACCTTGCATATGTGCATGATGGTTTGTGTGTGTGTGTGTGTGTGTGTGTGTGTGTGTGTGTGTGTGTGTGTGTGTGTGTGTGTGTGTGTGTGTGTGTTTTTTGTGCGCGCGAGTGTTCATGCATACATCGGTTTTATGTGTGTGTGTGTGTGTGTGTGTGTGTGTGTGGAGTCTTGCGCGTACGTGTTCCTACATGCATCGGTTTTGTGTGTGTGTGTGTGTGTGTGTGGGTGTGTGTGTGTGTGTGTATGTGTGTGTGTGTGTGAATCATCACGCGTGTGCATGAATGTGTGAATCATCATGCGTGCGCATGACATATATACTATAAAGTAAATAAATGGACTGTATATGGGTTTTAATGTTTGTAGTTATGCGTAAGTATGTATTACCTTTTAAGTTATCTATTTATTAAACTTATGTATATTTTAAAACACTAACGCTATTTTACACCTGGTGACAATGGGATTGGAGTCCCTTTCATTTTAGCTGTGAGTTGAACACTTTTCATGACACGAGCCACACGCCAGCCCTCGTTTTACTCTGTGAGTTGTTTTTATGTATGCTGAACCCACTGACAGACTCGCTTTCATTCTACTTTTGCCCGCCCTCCAGTAAGTTTTAATTGTGCGCCTGATGAAGGCTTTTTAGCCGAAAATTTGCGTTGTTTTACCTTCTAATGTTTTGTATTTGTTTTGTATTATACGCGGCCATCAAAACCTCACCGTGTTTTAGACTTTTATTCTAGGGCCGTGGCATACACATATAAATTGACTCATACACAATAGTTCAAACAACTGCTTGTACTGAATCTTTTACTTGACAATGGGTGTGCGCATTGTACATGTTTCGCTGCATTTTCTGTCTGCACCATCACAACAGACACTCTAACGAATGAGCATTAAATACAAATTGGCAAGAATATCCTGCACAGTCATTTTAGTGTGCCTCATTATTGCCACCTTCACGTGATTAGATTTGTAATGATATCTTTCTGTCTGTCAGGTCCTGGGACATGGAGCAAAGGTGGCCGTGATGAGTTGCTGATACTATACACTGAGATCAAACAACGGCAAAAGAAAATCAAATGGGAACAGGTAGCAACTATGTACAATCAGACCCACTTGCAAAAAGTCACTGGAGAACAGTGCAGACTCAAAATAAAAAGTGAGCGAGATAAATACGATCGTGCAGAAAAGCACAACAATACTTCGGGAAATTCTCCAAGAGAAATTGAAGAGATCTTGATTGATGCTTTCCAACCTGAATCAATGGTAACACAAACCATTGATTCTGAGTCACACAAAGCAAGAGGGGCAGAACTAGAGAAAGAAGGAAAAGAACACAGAGAAGGAAATGCTGAGTCAGGTGGGGAGGGGGGGGGGGATGGGAGAAAGAGAAACAGTGGCGGAGAAAAGCCAGAAGCCAAAAAACGAAAAGCGGATAGCAAACACCCTAGAAGTGGTGTTGACAAAATACTTGCTTTTTTAAAGGCCCGCTATGAAGAAAAGTCAAAGTTTGAAGAGAAGAGATTAAATATCTTACAGGAACTGGTACAGTCAATGAAGGGGGGACGTGGGAGTGGGGATTCCAAATGATTCTGTGTTCCAAGTTGTTGACTGCTAAGAAACTGTCTAAAACACAAGTGATTTTTCTGTAGGCTAGGTCACTGGTTGTGTTTTGCCAGACTGGTGCTATTTGGATGTGGGAGAGGTTGTGGGGTGGAGAGTTGAAATGGGTTGACACTGGGGTTTCTGAATGGTTGATGATGTTGTTTCTGTGTTCCTGGAATCGGTCGTTGAGGGATCTATAGGTTTCACCCACATAGAGCTTTGAACAAAGTGTGCATTAGATGATGTAGATGACATCTGAGGTCTGGCAGTTGAAGGTGCTGTGGTGGGGATTATGTGTTGTGAACATGTGTGCATAGAGTCCTGCTTTATTTGTGATGTCGCTACAGTGTGTGTACTCGTAGTTTGAATTTAATGACATTTGAGTTATTCTCAGCTAGAACGTAGTTTCGTTTGCAATGCATTTTGAAATTTGTTTATCACACTAAGTCAGTGGTTCATTTTGCTGTTTAAAAATTTTATGTTTGACTTTAATAAACAGTTGCACACTTTGAAGAACATCAATGCCTTTGAAAATAAAGCATTGTTCCGCGTAAGGAAACCCAGGGCTGGTACTTTGTTTTCAGACTATGTTTGTAACATGCCTGAATTGGTATGTAGATAATATACCATTTGGGTAGGGTTTTGCTGTTTAAAACTTTTATGTTTTACTTTAATAAACAGTTTCAAACTTCCTTCTTTGCACACTTTGAAAATAAAGCCTTTTTCCGGGGAAGGAAACCCAGGGCTGGTACTTTGTTTTTAGACTATGTTTGTAACATGCCTGAATTGGTATGTAGATAATATACCATTTGGGTAGGGTTTTAGGTGTTCAGACAGACATTATGGCTTTGATTTGAAATTGAATGATTGTCTTAATTTATAGAAAGAATTGTGCGACTGTTTGTTGTTGGTGTGACTATTATCTTTGAAAGGTTTTTAATTTCCCCACTTGTTGCTTGTTTATAAAAACAAGTGTATTTCTTTGAACACATTGCAGGAAGCTGTGATCGCCTGTGACGTTTATGTATACTTGTACTATGATTACTATGCAATGTCCACAGTAATTGTGTTTGCAATAAAAAATTGACAGATGTTCCAACTGTTGATTGCTCTTATTTCATTCACCCAGTTTTACTCACTCGCTCTCTTGTGACAACAAAGTGAATGACTAGCTGTGTACGTGCAATTTATTATCTATCTATCTACGCCTTCTACCCCTCCTGGGGCATAGGCCGCTAACAAGGGTTGTCCAGCCATCCCGGTCCTGAGCAATATTTTCAAACTGTCCCCAAGAGTGGGCTGTTCTCTTGACATCGGCGTCCAGGTCTCGGCGCCAACTGTTTCGAGGTTTACCTCCCTTTCTCTTCCCGTGCGGGGTCAATTATAATAGTGGAAGATAATAATACATGTAGTATGAACAGCAATTTAAAAACAACCAACTAAACTGGAACATACAGTTTATTGAGAAAACCTTAAACTCCTGCTAAAGTTGTTAATACATGTAGTTTGAACAGCAATTGAAAACAATAACTGGTACAGTTTACTGAGAAAACATAGATTCCTGCTTAAAGTTGTCTTCATTACACTATTAGCAACGAGCATATATCAAGCCGAGCCAGAAACGCTTTGTCCATCATGTAAAAGTACGCAACATGTTGTTCCTAATATTAATTTCAGTGGACAATACACCCACTGGTTTCAGTTTTGCATGGATCACACATCAATATCTGCGTGAAATTGTATACATAGACATGAGAAAGCCAAAGGTAAAGTGGAGGAATACAATTTATTCTTGCGGGTGTAGGGGGCCCCAGAAGGCCCTTGGTGAGGGTCCAGGGGCAATGCCCTTGGTGGTGGTCAGGCCCCCTGAAGTTTATTGTTTTGGTTAATTGACTAACATTGTGGGGGGAAAAAGGTAACTCGGACCACCTAATTACAGCTGTCAAATGATGTTGAACTTGTAAACACAGCCATACTGATACTCACAATTACACTCAACATTATCATACCTTAACAGCTGCCAAGTGACGATGAACTTATACTCTACACACAGCCATACTGACCCTCATAATGACATTTAGGCCATGAAAAAAAATTGTTTACAGTAACCCAACCAACCCTATACATTTTGCAATGAGCCTAAGACATGTTTTCCATTAAGATTTTGGAAAAAAAGGAAGATAATTCTAGAAGCCAAGGCAAAATTTTGTTACTGAACCTTACAGACGACAGAGGGGAGATATCCAAACATACGTAAAGGGGCCTTACTCCTCTAACTTCCACTCTCTGCCAAACTGGAAAAAGTCAGCCTACATCAGACAAGTGCTCGCTGTGGTGGGCAAAAAAACCTACCTACCTTAATGCGTAGTCCCTCAAGAAGGGGGAGACAGAGTAAGTAAGACACACACACACACACACACACACACAGAGAAAGAGTGCATGTGTGCAAGAGGGGAGAGAGAGAGAGACAGACAGACAGAGACAGACAGACAGACAGAGACCGAGAGAGAGACAGACAGACGGAGAGAGAGACAGACAATGGAGATGGAGAAAGAAAGGTACATTATGGTTCAACCACTAATGCTGTAATGCTTTCTCAACAAAAGTCGGTGAATGATATATTTATGGTATGTAGACATTAATTCCCAAATCAATTCTTTTACAGTAATTTTCACAGGAAACATAACAGTTTCAACCCATAGAACATAAAAATCGTTACACATACACATGGTTTGGTAGACCTCTCTGATGGGAAATGAAATGTTAAATTTGTGTTCGTTACCATAACAAAAGACTGAAACCTGTATGAATGCCATGTACACTGATAAGTGGCAGGGAATGCTGCAATGCATAAGTTTGCACCAAATTCCAAGCTGGCAGCTTAGCACTAGCAGTCACATGAACAATACTCAACCCTCAGTTCCACCAAATCATAGGCAAGCAGCTTAGCACTAGCAGTCACATGAACAAAACTCAACCCTCAGTTCCACCAAATCATAGGCAAGCAGCTTAGCAGTCACATGAACAATACTCAACCCTCAGTTCCACCAAATCATAGGCAAGCAGCTTAGCACTAGCAGTCACATGAACAATACTCAACCTCAGTTCCACCAAATCATAGGCAAGCAGCTTAGCAGTCACATGAACAATACTCAACCCTCAGTTCCACCAAATCATAGGCAAGCAGCTTAGCAGTCACATGAACAATACTCAACCCTCAGTTCCACCAAATCATAGGCAAGCAGCTTAGCAGTCACATGAACAAAACTCAACCCTCAGTTCCACCACATCAGAAGGACGTCTCACGATCGTCAAGGCTTGCCAAGACTGTGCTACAAGGCACAGTAAAAGGAGGGAGGAGGAGAAGCAGACAAAGGAAAAGATGGGAGGACAACGTCTCAGAGTGGACAGGGATGAGGCTCAGCGAAGTCTTGAGACAGTCCGAGAGGCGAGAGGAATGGAGAGAACTGGTAGCCAGATCATCTGTGGTGCCCCAACGGTCGTCCAGACTACGGGACAAATGCAGTGAAGTGCAATTACATCTAACTGGCTGAAAGAACAAGCTTTCCTGCATGATACATAACAGTGGCATGAAGAAAAAAAAATGACAAAGCAGAAAGTCATAACATTTTCAGGTAGTGGTAAAGTTTTTGACTCCGAGTAGAGGGTATTTACCTAGCCTCCCTGCAGCATGTTTGTGATGGTCATCCGCTTGAGTCGTCCTTGCACTTCCAGTGCTGCTGCATTTGGTACCACAATATTTGCAGGCTGTGGAACATCATCATCTTCATCCTCTGGAAAGTCAAGATTGTCTTGATACGAAATGCACACATTGTGAATGACACAGGTAGCGAGAATGAGCTGGTTGATTTCCTGCATGTCCACAATTTCGATTGTATGACGAAGAACTGGAAATCTCTTCTTCAACAACCCAAAACACCTTTCAATCATCTGACGTTTGCTGCTGTGCACTTGATTGTACATGAGTTGTGCTGGTGTCAAATTTCCAGTGTTGCGGTAGGGTGTCAAGAGCCAGGCTGACAAAGGGTAGGCAGCATCACCCAGCAGATGATATCGTCCTTGCTGACATTTCACATAACCACTGTCCCACAATGTGCACGATCTCAGGGCACGGGCATCATGCATTCGGCCTGGGTTGCCAACGCTGACATAAGTGAATCTGAGGTCCTCGCGACACACAGCCTGAACATTGATCGAAAAGTATTTCTTCCGGTTGTAGTATGAGTCTGGGTTGTGGGTATGAGGCCTCCATATTGGGATGTGTGTCCCGTCCAGGAATCCGATGATTCCGGGGAAGTTGTTGCCTGTGCTTCGAATGGCCTGCGCGATGTCATCCATGTCATTTGGTAATGGCCAGGTGACATGTTGGGGTAGCATGGTATCCAAAATAGAGGTGACAACTTGTCGCCTTGCCTTGATGAAGGATGCTTCGGACACGTTGAACAACTGTGCCACTTCAAAAACAGTCGACTTGGAACCTGCATACCTGCAGCATATAATGTGGATCATAGTGTTAATTTAAATGACATGGATTGTGCTTAAAATTAAACCATGGGTCACATATTGTTAATGTAAAGGGAAAACTCCATAGTCCATTACATGTACTGCCATTCACCAAAGACCCATTTTTTTTGGTGGTCATGTGTCGGTTCCGGCGGAAGGCACGTGTTTTTGTTTACAGCATGTGTAAAGAGGATGTGTACCCGTACACAATCTTTAGTTTGATTATAAACAGGCGGTCATTTTCAGGTTGCCAGCCAGGCTCATGGTGCTGTAAATTGAGTTGGCCACACACCATTTTTAGGGGCCGTTGGCGAGCATTACATCTCAGCGCTGCTTAGTGTTTGTACTTTTGTATAATCAGGAATCATGAACATTTATTCCCTAACTAGAAAGACCTCAGACAATGCTGCTCTTAAAGGTAAAATTTAAATAGAGCCAAAAATAACATTTGTGTGTTCAGGTCATGAGACAGTTACAAATCTTACCTTAGAAACATCCCTATCTTTTTTTCTGCTTTGATGGCTTCTCGTCCACAGATGTTATTGTTCGCGTCATCCACATGAAGTGTGTCCAACATGTACTGGAACACTGAACGTTGAACCCGAAACGTGCGCCTGAAATGTGCCTGGCTCATCCGTGGTGCCACATCCTCCATGTAATTTTCTACTTTTCGATGACTGTCTCGAACACTGCCAAAACAAAACAAAATAAAATCAGTTCAACTCGTAGTTGCAGGTGGGCATAACTACCATTAGTATCTGTGTAAAACAATTATTTAACTACAATCTTGTGGTTTGAGGTATTTTTCCTCTGCAACTGCCTACATACACCAAAATACACGAGCCAGAGCTGTTACCTTGGATCAACATCATGCTAGTATTGCATGACATTCGAACCAACCTTATGATGAAGCTGTTCTCAATCTACATACTATCATACAGATACCCCTGATGATTCATGATCATGCCATTTAGGTGTCACTGCACCAAAGATCGTATATACACTAAGATGACCCACTCCGATACTTTGAGTGAGGTTTCTTTGAGAGGTATACCTCCTCCTATGGGAATGCTACTTCTGAGCGCTGTGTTGACAACATTGCATGTGTGCGTCCGTGAGGTGCGTGAAAGGAATAAAGTTTGGTGTGAATTATAATGTTCAAGGTATGTATATGTCTTCTGGATGTTTGTTGAAACCATGCATGTTTATTTCATTACTCTTTTGCGTTCAGAAGGTAAATTTTTGTATATATAGCAGGGCTCTCTCTCTCTCTCTCTCTCTCTCTCTCTCTCATTCCATCCTTATCTGTTGACCATTGTGTTCCTGTCTGGACCTGACCCTAACTTATGTCTCTCAGCATCGTTGTTTTCTCAAACGCTGTCATGGCTCAAATCTACTGCTGGGCCAAGTACGGTTAATGTTTTTTTCCGACACTGTTGACCCCATCTGGCCACTCTAATGGACGGAGGGAGAGATAATGCCAGAACCCAATACTAGAGACGATAATACAGACGACAGTCTAGGGATTGCGAGGGAGAGTGGCGATGCATGCAATGGGAGAGGCACGACAATGATCCCGTCTTAGGAACACCATATGTGTGATGTGACATGCAAAAGGCGAGTCAGGTTTGACAATGTTAAGCCCAGCACCCCATGGAGCACCGCGGAGTATATAATTTGTTCTGTCTCGTGCTGCACTGCAAGTGCAGCAAAATTAAGCGGCAAAGGTCAAGGAGCGGTGATGCAAGTACCTGCAATAGTGATGTCCGCGACATGATATGGTGGTGATTTGTTCTGTCAACATATATTGTAGTATTAACACTAGCTATAATAACCTCAGTGGGGTGATACTATCAGCAATCAACTCCTCCTCCTCCTCCTGCTGCAGCTGCTGCTGCTGCTGTAATCACATGAATAGGTTGTCATGACGGAATAGTATACTATCTGTGCACCAGTGCAACACCATAATAGTTGTTGTGGCGTCTATGCTTCTTTGATTCCAACTGCCTAACCGGCATTGTTTGGTGACACCAAAGATCCTACAGTCTATACACATTGAAAGACTGCACTGCATCGTTCTCACAGAAATGCTTGAGAAGAAACAGACAAATCATCCAACTGCTACCTGTAACTTTCCCTGCACTCTGGCCCCAAGGCAGCAAAAATTGTAGAATTATAACATAATGACTGGAAAGACTTAAACTGTAAATGTGGGATCCAGAGAACGACTGATTGTTACTTTTTAACTAGCAAACTCATTTTCCTCACATCAAAGATTATAGGTTACCTATAATCTTTGCTCACAGTCACATGGAGCCACGCTTCACCACTGCAAATATTCGATAATTCGTTCTCCGCTGACTCATGAGTGCCTTATTTGTCACCTCGCTCCAATCTCCGCTGGACAATTGGAGTAGATTACGATATTTGTCTTTATTGTGTGCACGGTGTGTGGTTGACGGTGAGAAATCCTGCATTAAAGTTCGAATTGTAAATTCTCTCGCATAGGGAGGTAACTCTACATTCTGACCTCCCTTTGCGTACAGGAAAATGGCTCGAGTGCGCGGTCTTACTGTATATAGGGTCTTTGACTGAGCTAGGCTCAGGAGTCACTTATCAGGGCATAGGTAGTGGTAATGAGAAATTTCAATTTACACAATAACATAAAACCTTACCATAAACCAAGGAGACAGCACATTTCTTCATCTTCGCTACCGCTGTCGAGTAGCTCGTCCATACAACACGCTTGTGCCGCCATTTTCATCAGCCGAAAGCGCTCGATTTACACGAATCGCCGCCCACGTCACGGGGACTGCCGGTGACGTGGCGGCAGACCGCCGCGGCAGGATTCCGGCGCACAAATCGAGCGCAGCCACTGTTCCAGTGATTTTCGTGCTTAATGGCCTTACATAGCCTACAAAGGCTGATGGAAATAAAACACCATCCATCCATCCATCGTGACATTTATCGGATGTGTTCATTGAGCAATGCGAGATTGATTGTAAAGTTTCTGCTTTCTCTTTCATTGTCCTATGTTGCATTTTGATGGATCTGCAGATCATTTCCTATTATTCTTTGGGAATTCGGCATTAGGATTGATAACTGTCCTGGGAGAGAGAAGAATGCAGAACATTGTTGTCCTCTTGCCTATGATTGGCATGGGTGGCGCACACTACTATGACAGGTCAATTATTGAATGTGAAGTGCTGTGTACGACACTCAAAGAGCAAGATGTAAAATAATCATTGAATACTTTTATTTCATCGGGTGTAATTCAGAATATTGCACTTTGCAAAATAAATAATCATGTGAAAACTTGAATGAAGAAAGACTGTATGTCACAATACAAAATACTCAGCAGTGCATCTCTATACATCGAAGACGCCATTTTGAAAATCGTGTGAATCACCTCGGATCTGTGATGCACAGCGCTGCACAGCGCTGAGTGAATCATGCCCCAAAATTGCTGTTAAGGAGTGAGTGAAACGCGTCCAGCGCTGCGCAGCACTGCGAAGACAGCGCTGTGCCTCCTGAACAAGCTTATTATGATCATCACATCATCAACACAGCCTGATGCAAATTGCAATGAAAGAGCACCCAAGAACAAAATTGGGAGAGAGTCGTGCAAACAGCAGGCCTTGTATAGCTCCTAGGCAAAGGCCAAAACAAGCTCCAAATGCAAATGGAGCTCCAAAGCAAGACCAAATATCAAAATTAAACTCCGCCCAAAACAACAAAAAACATACAAGACCCCCAAAGAGTCAAAGTGAAACATCAGCCGAGACCTCTTCAGTAATGACGATGATCACTTCAGTGGAAAAAAGTCATCAACGGCAAATTTTCCACAGACTTTATTTAATTAATTTCTTGGTGTTTGAGAAAATACGTGTTAAATTTCTCACTCGCAGTGACAAGGCATGGGGGTTGAGCGATGGTTTCACACATCCAGACATGAAGGCTCACAAATTATGTCAGAATACTGACAACCATCTTTTGCATTCTTATAACTTTTTTTAAAATAACGGAGCCCCAAAATGTGTCTTTCTTGATCTTTCAGTTGTCCATAAGAAAAAAGCAACTTGGTAGTGGGCGTGGTGGCTGCACCTTGCTGTGACTGTAGAGTGCACAGTGCAAGTGCACTCTTGTCAGGCCATCACAGCCTGGCCATTTCAAATACTGCACACACATCTGCAATACTGCGAGGCACATGTATAGCAACTGAGCCAAGATGAAATTTGACTATGTTACTACACTATTCCCAGTCACACATCATTTACCTTTCCATCACGAGGCTGAACAAATTCATACAGCTGTTTGGTCTACTAATAATTACATATTAATCTATTGCTTGCTATCATATACTGGAGTAATTCGTGAAATACACCCTGTACAGGCATTAATTTTTTCTGAAAGACTTTGGTTTGCCTCACCAGTTGGTGAGGTAAAAAGTTTTTGCTTTTTCGTTCCTCTCCAAGCTTTGCATGTATGTGTTCAATGTAGTTTCCTATAGACTGCTATGATGTATGAAGACTAGAGGTGTCTCTATGATGTATGAAGATTAGAGGTGTCTCTATCATATCACATGAATGACAAACACACTGAGCAAGCAAGCAGGTGAAAGATCACGCTGAAGGGGTGGGTGCTAACATTCAATACACCCAAAGCATGTTTTGAGCAAATATCTCATCATTTCTAGGAATGACGCGAGTCTTTAAGATGTGAATTACTATGAAGGTGAAGATCACCAGGAGTACATGGCACATGAATTTAAAGAACAGATTCTTTTGACGGGCATGAACTGTGTGCCCTTGTTGACTTGACAATCCACTAGGGATGGAAGATTGCGAGAACACCTATGCAGAGACCGGACTTGCAGGCCTGGCATTTGACAGGAAAGCCATGACATGGAGGGCAGGATGCTATTTACAACATGCTGAAGGACTGTAGAGAACAGACAGGAAAAAAGAAGAAAGAAAAAGGTTGCAGGCTGGGACCAAACCTGCTACCTAGCACTTGGTGTCAGGGTGCTCTTATTATTAAGATGCAGATCATGATGTTTGATTCCCTGCTCCAACAGTGTTCAGTATGGGGTCATGCTGACCAGGCGATGCTGGCTTAACTAAAGCTGGGGTGACCAGATGTGATGGCATTATTCAAAATGCCATCACTGTGGCAAGTTAGAGAACACTTTCACTGCATGAATGTTTATCAACTTTATGCCCTGGAGAAGATGGGTGCAGTGATAACTCGAGGAATATTGGTTATCAAGATGAGCACACACCAATGTTGGATTCTGCTGCAGCAAAAAAAGAACAGATAAGGCAAAAGGTTGTAGACAGAAAGAATTACTGCCCACATCTAGGTCGATAGGGAAATATCACCCACATATAGGTATGAAAAGCTATGGTCCTATTTTCTCCCTTATCATTGGGCCACACGAACAAATTTTGTTATTGTTGCATTTTAAGATTCAGCTTTTTCCTTTGAAACTGTCAGTGAATGAAGACATGAAAATGCTACATTGAGTCCTTGCAGTGTCCTATTTCAGCTGGATTTACAGGAATCATATTGCATGTGGTGTAATGTATGGCTGGAGCAACGATGTCCCCTCATCAGATAAAAATGTGTGCATGTGCTGTATCATAGATATATTTTTTTCCATCTTGAGCAAGATCTGGTTTGGACTGGAAAGAGCAATTTGATGATTTTATGATACAATTCCATGGCATTAATGTTGAACTATATCTAATAAAAGAGGGACCATGGTTCACACTTAGATGGGACAATTGCCAATAAGCACAAGACAGAACTGAAACACAGATTGCACAAGAGCGAAGACCACACTTCTTAAAACTGGGTGTTGTGAAGGAAGCAGCATGACCCTGCTGCTACAGAAGTTCATAAAAGGTCTGAACTTTGAACCTCGATGCAGTCCTCCCCTGCGTTGTGTGATACGTTTGTTCTGCCTCGCTGTACAGATGATTGCAATGTAGATGCTGCACCTACACTTTTCATCATGAAACTCAATGATATGTCTGAACTGCAAGGAAGCTAGCTTAAACAGTAGTTGTTAATCTGACTTTTCATTGTTTAGCTTTGAATATAATCATATCAACCAAGCTAATGTCATGTAAAGACAAGAAGGGCAAAGCCCATACGACTCACATGCTTGACCTTGACCTTTATATGACCTTGACCTTCAGGTGACCTTCAAGGTCAAGGTCAAACAACTAAACCTACCAATGACATCATGCACTAAGAAATACACTAAGAAATGATTTACACATTTTTCCTACCAAAAATACACGTGACCTTGACCCAAGGTCAAGGTCATCCAAGGTCATGCAACACAAAGCTCTTAATTCAAGACATAGGAAGCACAATGGTGCTTATTGGCACTTTCTACCATGAGATATGGTCACTTTTAGTGGTTCACTACCCCATTTTGGTCACATTTCATAAGGGTCAAAGTGACCTTGACCTTGATGATATGTGACCAAATGTGTCTCATGATGAAAGTATAATATGTGCCCCACATAATTATTAAGTTTGAAACAGTTATCTTCCATAGTTCAGGGTCAAGGTCACTTCAAAATATGTATACAATCCAACTTTGAAGAGCTCCTGTGACCTTGACCTTGAAGCAAGGTCAACCAAACTGGTATCAATAGATAGGGCTTGCTTTGACCTATATACCACTTGTAGCTAAGGTCGCCATTCTCAATAACCTGGGAGAAAATTGGGAAAATGTGAAAAATGACTGTTTTTGAGACCACATTTATGGCTCCTGTGACCTTGACCTTGAAGTAAGGTCAAGTCACTGTGTATGTTTTTTGAGGCCTTGTCATCATACACCATCATGCCACATTTGGTGTTGATAGACTTAATAGTCTCCGAGAAAAATCCAACGTTTAGTTTTTTACGCCCGGACGGACGACACGGCTGAGTACATAGACTCACTTTTGCTTCGCATGTGAGTAAAAAAATGGACAAGTTTAACCTTTTCAATTTTGAAGAAACAGTAAATTCAATGCGTCAAATTTGTCACATTTGGGTGCCATTATATCAGGATTTAGTAAGCTCTGGTCCATACAACATTCATAATGATGATATCTTTGCAGGTTAAACTCTTTTCTTTGTATTTCCTGACTTCCTGAAATTTAATTTTAAAAATTTAAGGTGTCCAAATCTCTTCTGATCTGAACTTTCGGTGATAACTAGCTTGGCAGGAAAAATGTTAGATTTAAGAATAATTTATTTTCCTTCTTAGGAGAGTAGCAGAAACACTTGCATATTCACATGAATACATGTGTGTGTGTGTGTGTGTGTGTATGTTTGTGTGTGTGGGTATTTGTGAATGTGTGCATGCATGTGTTCATTGTGATGTCACCATGTAAATTCAATGCAGATTATCCAACACAAATAAGGACAGTTTGTATATTACTGTATGAATTTGATCACAAGGATACCTTGAGTGTTCACTTCTGCATTATGGTGTACAAGAAATCGGTGAAGGTCATGATGGCTGGACATGTTACTACCCTTTGAAAGGCATGTTAATTAGGCTTACCTTCCTTGCAGGAGGGCATTCCTTCAGAAAGGTCATTTCACAACAAACAGACCAAAAAACACCAACAAAGCAAGGCATTTCCTCATTATACCATCCACCAGGCAGCAAGATTCCCAGTAAGGATGCTGCACGTCACTGAAATCCAGCCCGTGGTCTGTTGCAGTAGCCTGTGTTCTTGTGTCAAAGACTGCTTTTGACAACTGTTCTGGGATAGGCAGAGCTGACCATCATAAGAAGAAGGATCTCGATAACCCGCTAGAAGTTCTTTCATTTCTGTGATGGACGGATGACTGAACGGCAGTAGGCATTGTTCTTGGAGTCAAAGACTGCCGGTAACAACTATTCTGGGATGGGCTGAGCTGACCATCAAGAGATGATGAATCTTGATAACACGATAGAAATTCTATTGTTTCTGTGATTGACGGATGACTGAACAAAAAGTGACTTTAAAAATATCTGGCTTGTACTCCATACAGTGTCTCTGTTTGTGAGACAGGGAAAAGATGTTAACATACTCCATTACCAGAGGTATGACGCTACATGGTACTGAAGGAGTTTCTCAGTTCACGACAGTGTTTCTTCACACGGGAAGTTCTTCTTCGTGTTGTCTGTGCCGACTTTTCCCTCGATCTCAGATGAAAAATACCCACAACCAACAAAAATAATACTCATAAAGTGTTGTGTAAACTCAACGAAATATCACAGAATCACGAAAATATCTCGTGTGAAACTTGTCCAGTGCTTCAAAAACTTCCTCGGACAAGTTGGACGGTCATCCAAAATATGACATTTATGATTTCATAACAACCCTCCCTTCTCATTTCTTCAGAGCGCTTGCAACGAGCAAGTGGGGAGGAAATACTGTGCACAGGGCTTGTGTTTCATCTACAGCTAGTCAGTGAAAGAAGACCATGGCACAGACAAGTTCATCATTATAGGTTTCTCTCTCTCCCCTCTTTGCTAGCCGCTTATGTGTTCCATGGCAACACTTTCGCATGGTAAAGTTTCATCACATAAGAAGTCTCCTCTTCAATGACACTTCTTCATTCAAGAAATACATCCCTCTTCTTTGCTCATTCATCCCTCCTCCTCTTTATAACAGAATTTTGACCCTCTTCTTTCCTCACTCCTAATCAAATCAGAAGTCCCACCCACTACTACACTCCTCTTCTTGAGAAAAATACTATCACTTCCATTCCTCCTTCACTCCTAATCAGATAAGGAGTCACATCCTCTTCCTCACTCCTCGTAATCGCAGAATCACAACCCTCTCTCCCTTCCTCACTCAGTTCTTTTCAAATGAAGAGTTCCACCCTCTTCCTCACACCTCTTCATGAGAGAAGTGCAGACCTCTTCACTCCTTAATACTCCTCTTCATCTGAAAACACAAACCCCATAAACATCTCTTTCTCATTTCTGCTCAGACAAGGAGTCTCATCCTCTTCCTTGCTTCTCTTCCTCACAAAACCACCACCCTCTTCACTCTCATCTTCATTTCTCTTCATGACAGAGACAGAGCTCTCTTCCTTCCTCTCTTGTTTCCAAATGAGAGGCCCATTCTCTTCTTCATTTCTCTTCACGACAGGAATGCAGCCCTCTTCATTCCTCTCTCATTGTCAAAAAAGAAGTTCCTCTTTCTTCCCCGTTCCTCTTCACGACAGAGATGCAGCCCTCTTCGTTCCCGACCCACTCCTCTTCAAGTCGAGAGAGCAGCCTTCGTCGCTTCTCTCTCACTCATCTGAAGAGTGCAGTTGTAGCTGCTTGGGAAGATACGTGAGCTGCTTCTTCTCACTGATGTAGGAGTTGATCTTTTCCACCTTGGCCTGCTTGAAGGACCGCTGCCGGGCCACAGTCCGGTCGTACAGGGACTGCACTGTCTCTTCCTCTAGGGATGTGACTGTCAGGCGTGGGAAGAGGTGCACGGAGCGCCGATTTGTGGCGCGGTTGGTCAGTCGAGATGACTTGGAGCTCTCCGCGCTGCCCAAGTGAATGTCCGACCCCTGGAACGTGAAGAAATACTGATCAGTGATTGTTGTTTATGTATCTATGGACCAACTGATTAGATTAGCTTGACTGGCCAGTTTTGAGTGGAATGACTGATTGATTGACTGAAAGATAGACTTGAATGGCTTGAGTATTGACTGACTTGGATACATTATCATAGCTTGTCAGATGGATATGACTGCTAGCTAAATTATTACAACTATGAACTGACACTTTTTGTGGTAAATGTAACTTTCCTGTCGTTCAACACACACACTCACACACACACACAAAGGGGAAAAGAGAAAGAAAATATTCCCTTCAGTATTTACCATGTCTTCAATGGTTGGATTTATCAATGATAGGATCATACCAACAACAACAAAAAAGAAGAAAACATTGATGGTAAACAACAACCTGCAAGCTGCCCCATCTTCCCTGCCCTATGAGCACTCGGGGAATCCACTATCTAAGTTTTAACAAGCATTTTCTGTTTTTAATAGTTTTGTTTCTGTTTAATCTGGCCGCTTCACTAAACAGAAAAAAAGAAAAAAGGAAGAAAAGAAAAGAAAACAGTTCGGCCAAACTCTTTTTTGGCCATGTTACCTGAAGCACAAGTTTTTTTGGTGTGCCTAATACAGCATAAAATATGCATCAATATTACAAAGTTTTGGCATGACAAATATGAATGTGCCACAAAATGTGGTACAGTCTCCAAAACTGTTTTTGATGTTGTGGGATGCATCAATATTACAAAGTTTTGGCATGACAAATACGAATGTGCCACAAAATGTGGTACAGTCTCCAAAACTGTTTT
>JAWQFJ010017449.1:5000-10024 GCA_034096865.1 Theodoxus fluviatilis
TTCCGATCATGTTTGTGAATACATTTACGGTGTAATGTGTAATAAAATGATTTGCAGCAATAATGGGGGTGTTTTGGCTTTGTTTTGTGTAGCAGGCGTTGTGAAATCGAAATAATTGGTTCATTGAAATGGATGCTTCTGCGCATGTGCGTGAGCCTATAGTTCGTTTAAACATTGCTCTGTCAGTGCAGACGCTACTGACTTCGCACGCCCGGGGAGTTATGCCAAAGATCCGGCCGCGTTAAAGCATGCAAAAATATTAATTAGATTAAAAACTACTCGAAAATAGTCATATTAGACTGTTTTAACGTATACTTTCTGCACAAAACCCACAGAAGATAAGAAAACAAATCTCACCGTATGTACCTAGGTGGCTAGCAGACGAATCGAGCAATGTTTAAACGGACTATAGGCTCACGCACATGCGCAGAAGCATCCATTTCAATGAACCAAATATTTCGATTTCACAACGCCTGCTACACAAAACAAAGCCAAAACACCCCCATTATTGCAGCAAATCATTTTATTACACATTACACCGTAAATGTATTCACAAACATGATCGGAACGCATCAGAAACGCGTCGACAAACAAGCAGTTTTACATGTCTCTAAGCGGTGTGATTACTTCCCCATAGTTCTTGCCGCTTGGTGCGCTGCGTTTCCGAGCGTCTTGTAACTTTATATAGCAAAAGCTCCGCATGAGCTATCTTTGTGTAACCTATAATCTTTGGTAGTAACGCGTGCTTGATGAACATCCATACGATTTTTTTTTTCATCGACTCTTCACCTTCAATCAAATGTACGTATTCTTCCTGTGCGTAGCACTTAAATGCCTATTGAGTAAGTAGCCTCTAAGCGCTTTGTAGACAGGGCAGCACAGGATGAATTGTTCTTCCTTTCGGTGACTCTACAAAATGTGCTCTTAGTATCCAGGCGCTGTCTATTCGTATGTTTCTTGTTATTCTTCAAATTGTTGATTCCAAAGTGAAATCGCACAAATGAATCACGAAATTTCTTAATAGCAAGATGAAAGAGATAATTATCTATATAAACATTCTTTAATAATAATAAATTAGTGAAATCTTGCACTGGTAGTACATTTATGATGCCATGTTTGGTAGAAGCAATCTTTTAGTTTCTGTTTCATTCGCTTCAAGAAAGCCTTTTTATTCCTAACTCCTTCATTTAGCCATTCGTAGGAAAGGCTGGACCCACATAGGCAGCTTTTGACTCACATGCGAAGCAAAAGTGAGTCTATGTACTGAGCCGTGTCGTCCGTCCGTCCGTCCGCGTCCGTCGTCCGTCCGTCGTCCGGCGTCCGTCCGTCCGGGCGTAAAAAACTTAAACGTTGGATTTATCTCGGAGACTATTAAGTCTATCAACACCAAATGTGGCATGATGGTGTATGATGACAAGGCCTCAAAAAACATACATAGTGACTTGACCTTGCTTCAAGGTCAAGGTCACAGGAGCCATAAATGTGGTCTCAAAAACAGTCATTTTTCACATTTTCCCAATTTTCTCCCACTTTATTGAGAATGGCGACCTTAGCTACAAGTGGTATATAGGTCAAAGCAAGCCCTATCTTTTGATACCAGTTTGGTTGACCTTGCTTCAAGGTCAAGGTCACAGGAGCTCTTCAAAGTTGGATTGTATACATATTTTGAAGTGACCTTGACCCTGAACTATGGAAGATAACTGTTTCAAACTTAATAATTATGTGGGGCACATGTTATACTTTCATCATGAGACACATTTGTTCACATATCATCAAGGTCAAGGTCACTTTGACCCTTATGAAATGTGACCAAAATGGGGTAGTGAACCACTAAAAGTGACTATATCTCATGGTAGAAAGTGCCAATAAGCACCATTGTGCTTCCTATGTCTTGAATTAACAGCTTTGTGTTGCATGACCTTGGATGACCTTGACCTTGGGTCAAGGTCACATGTATTTGGTAGGAAAAATGTGTAAAGCATTTCTTTGTGTATGATGTCATTGGTAGGTTTAGTTGTTTGACCTTGACCTTGAAGGTAACGGTCATATAAAGGTCAAGGTCAAGCATGTGAGTCGTATGGGCTTTGCCCTTCTTGTTATTACTTTCTGCCCAGTTAATATCACATGCAACTTTGGAGCTTTTAAGCATAAGATGCATGTATGTCTGTTTGGGGAGTCTAGTGGATGACATTGTGGAGAGCATGAGTCAATACTTGACAGTATACTGGTGATGTAGGAGGCATACAGAGGGTATCAACTTAGATCCCCATAAACCATGTAAATTGGTGTCCGTTTAGTCTTGCCCGGACATCTCCTTGCAGGCAAAGTAATGGACTTTAAAAATGTTGTCTGCATTACCCAGGCCCCATATCTCTGAAGGCATAGACCAAAGCTGACTGCACACGCGCATCGAAAATTTTAAGGGACACTTTTGGGTCGCAGAGATGTAGGCTCCACATGCCTTCAGTATCTGAACAGTTTTTCTTTTCCTTTTACGGCCAGATTATCATGCAAATATTCATGGACAACGTGATGGTAAAAACCTTCCGAGGTGCATAGTGGACTACTTCTATATTCTTGTTTTGTCAAAAGACAATTTTTCGCCTTGTTTTAGATGACCGTCTTTTTGAAAAACAGATAATCTTGTGTTTGTTTTCAATGTGCTTAAGTTGTCTAGTTGTTTTTGTAGCCCAGAATGCGTTTGTAGAGAGGAGGACCTCATCAGCGAACAGGAGGATGGAGAGAGAGGGAGAGAGAGAGAGGAGAGAGAGAGAGAGAGAGAGAGAGAGGAGAGAGATGAGAGTGAGAGAGAGCGAGAGAGAGAGAGAGAAAGAGAGGAGAGAGAGAAAGAAGAAAGAGAGAGAAACTCAGCGACATTGGACCACACACGCACACACACGCATACACACGCACACACACACACACCACACACACACACACACACAAAGACACACACGCACGCACACACACGTACACCACGCACACACGCACACACACACGCGCACACAACACACACACACCAAGACCACACACGCACGCACACACACGTACACCACGCACGCACGCACACACACACGCTCGCGCGCGCAACCCACACGCACCCACACGCGCGCCACACACACACTACACATATATATATATATCATATATATATATATATATATATGATATATATATGATATCACGCTCACACACAGTATACGTGATGATATCTTTACATACAGGTTTTGGGGACACATCTGTGCATACTGGCACTCTCTGTGGCTCTTAGCTTCTCGCCATCCTATACCGCCTTCGCAGCCATCCGCGTGGTGATTGGAGCCTTCAGCAGGTGCGTGGTGTCTGGCTCTGTCCTCTGTGAAAGTCCCTTAGAAGAGCAAAGATCTTTGAACTTGTGTAATGGTCCTCATTACGTGGTCGTATTTGTATCCTCTTCCAGTTTTACTGCTGTACTCGTAAGGTGAAGATGCCGACATCATCAGGCTTACTTTGCCAGTCCACATAGTCATCGTCCAGAGATGTGTCGAACAGTTGTCGAGAAAAATGCCTGAGGTTTGAGAAGATCCATTCGACATTCAGTCAAGGAGGCGATCATGGACGAGGGTCTCGAGGGGTGTTGTAGAGGTTTTGCTGTCATTACACATACTCTCAGCATTAATGCACTCGGGCCAAATGAAAACGTTGCAGGTAGTTGAATTAAATCATGTTTCATGTTTAACACAGTGTCAGTTGGTCAGGATGTGTTGCATTGTTTGACATCTGTCTGAAACTGTTGTTGTTGTTGTTTATCTTTGAGATCGGCACCAATCCACTGAAAGCCAGTCTACCAAATAGTTTTAAATGAGATTGACAGGTGTCTTTATCAAAGGAATCTTTAACACGAAAGAAATCAACCACAAGTATTTAGAGACCATCACTCTCCATTTGTTCCTCTTCCTGCTCCTCCTCCTACTCCTCATTTTCCTCAATCCTCCTCCTATTCCTCCTCTTTCTTCTCGTGCTACCTCATTTCTTGTTGTACTCCCCTCCTACTTCCCGTCTCATCCCGCGCATCTCCTCCCGCTCTCCTCCTCCTCTTCCTTCACCTGCTGCTGCGTCTAGCACCCTGGGACAGTCTGTTCAGAGAAGACAAATACTCTGAAAATCTCACATTTTTCTTTCAACGAAATGTAGCGATAGTCTCGCAAAGTGTATAGCTCTCAGCTCTTACTAGGGGCTCGTTTGTTAGGCAAGTGGCTCGCCTCGATGGCTAGTCAAGGGCGAGCGAGACGCACCTACGGTTAATGAGCGAGAAACGTGCGTAGGCAACGCCTAGCCCTCGAGATTCTCTCGAGATTGTACGCCTAACAAACGCGCCCTAGGACTAAGAATTTGGCGGAAGTGACGCGAGAAGGGGGGGGGTGGCTGGTTGCCGTTTCAGGGCGTGGTTATGGGGGGCAACACCTACATTCTGGAGCTGCTGGTGCCAAAAGACCGAGTGGTGGTAGGCCTCTTGAACAGGCCCTAGGCGTAGGAGGAGGAGCAGCAGCAGGAGCAAGATCGGGAGTGGCAGGAGCAGGAGGAAGTAGAATTAGTGGAGGATAAAAAACAACAACAGAAGATGTAGAAGGAGAAGCAGGAAAAGGAGCAAGAGCAGGAACTAGGAGAGGAGATTACTACAGGAATGCTTTTCTAATATTATGCAGGAGAACGAACCCGCCAAGAAATTAAGACCAAATGAAATAATGTGAAATGCTGCTATCGCCTTTCAAAGGATCTTCAAAATGATTAAAGACAAATCACGGTTTGATTGAACTCGAAGACCAGTACCGGCGCGCGCGTGTGTGTGACACCATATCTCCAAATTTCTCATGATATCTTTAAATATTCAGGCGTTATTTCATAGCACTCACGTGCTCGCGTGAAAACAAACGCGCGCGAGCACACACACACACACACACACACACACACACACACACACACACACATACGCACACACACACACTCACACACACACATTCACACACACGCACACACACACACAC
>JAWQFJ010017450.1:0-32500 GCA_034096865.1 Theodoxus fluviatilis
GCAATACATTTCGATCCTATATGCCAGGAGAAGAATTTCGAAACACCTGGGGAGGTAGGCAATTTGATGGAATGGCGAAATTCCAACATGTGCGACGTCATCAATAACGTGACGTCATTTGCGAGGACAGTTTATAGGAGAATTAATTTAGACTAGCGGGTACCCGTGCTACGCACGGGGAGAGAGACAGAGACAGAAGAGAGAGAGAGAAGAGAGTTTAAAAAAATCAAACATCACAATCTGTGGTTGCAAAGCACGGCAAGTTTAATCTCCCTCTTCCCCATCCCATCCCCTCCCATCATCTCCCTCTCCCCCACCCCATCCCCTCCCACCATCTCCCTCTCCCCCCCACCCCATCCCCTCCCACCATCTCCCTCTCCCCCACCCCATCCCCTCCCACCATCTCCTCTCCCACACCCCATCCCCTCCCACCATCTCCGATTCCCCCACCCCATCCCCTCCCACCATCTCCCTCTCCCCCACCCCATCCCCTCCCACCATCTCCGATTCCCCCACCCCATCCCCTCCCACCATCTCCCTCTCCCCCACCCTCCCCTCCCACTATCTCCCTCTGCCCCACCCCATCCCCTTCCACTATCTGCCTCTCCCCATCCCCCCCCCCTCCCCCTATCTGCCTCTCCCCCATCCCATCCCCTCCCACTATCTCCATCCCCCCCCCATCCCCTCCCACCATCTCCCTCTCCCCACCCCACCCCCTCCCACTATCTGCCTCTCCCCCACCCCATCCCCTCCCACATATCCCTCTCCCCAACCTCCTCTCACCATCTCCCTCTCCCCAAGCCACCACTTCCACCATCTCCCTCTTTCCCACCCCACCCCTCCCACCATCTCCCTCTTCCCCACTCCATTCCCTCCCATCATCTCCCTCTCCCCCACCCCACCCTCTCCCACCATCTTCCTCTCCCATGCCACTTCCGTTCCCACCATCTCCCTCTCCCCAACCTCCTCCCACCATCTCCCTCTCCCCCAAGCAACCACTTCCACCATCTCCCTCTCCCCCACCCTGTAATGTTTTGATCTCCCGATCACGTTGTGTATCAAGGGAAGCAACTCCATTGGGAAAGTGACGTCCCGGCACTCGTCATAACGGAATCGAGAATAAATACTGATTACCTGAACCGTCTGATGAATCCCTTCAACTACCTATCCTAAATGGTCACCGACCATAACATGGTGTCAGAAGTGGGATAAAAAAACGACGGACAGCCCGAAAACAAACTGTGAGTAAACAAATTCTCTCGCAAGCTTTCCCACTAGTCTCGATCAGCATGGCTTCAGCAACGGGTAACCCTTCATTGAACTGGGCGGCGCGCAACCTCAACGAGGAATGGAAGAAGTTCGAGCAACACGCAAAGCTCATGTTCAAAGGCCCCCTACGTGCGGTTGAGCAAGAAAGCCAGTGCGCATACCTGCTGATATGGGTCGGCGAAACAGGCCGAGAAATTTACAACTCATGGAATTTAACAGAAGAAGAAAGCAAGTCCATCAATACTCTTTATGAAAAATTCGGACAACATAGCCTTCCTCGAAAAAACTCCGTCTTCTCTCGCTACCTCTTCCAAAAACGCGAACAAAGACAGGACGAAACCTTTGACGCGTTCGTCACTGACTTAAGAAATAAAGTAAAAGAATGTTTGTTCGATAAACCGGAAGAACGTGTGCGAGATCAAATAGTGGCAGGCATCGCCTCCACAACCATCAGAGAAAAGCTCCTAAATGAAGGAGACGATCTAACAATGATGAAGGCCATAGATATTGCCAACACTTTCGAAGTCACACAGAAACAACTGCAATCAATGTCTGTCACCACATCAGTCGACTCTCTTCACACACGCAGAAGCGCCAGAAAACACACAGAGATAAGGCACAAGACTTGCAGAAACTGTGGCGGCACTCATGGCAAGAGGCAGTGCCCTGCATTTGGAAAAAATTGTTCATACTGCAATAAAATGAACCACTTTGCTGCCGTTTGCTTACGGAAAAAGCACAGCAAGAAGATCCACAACGTGGAGAAAGAAGACGAATACGACAACGACGACAGTGACAACCAGGATGGAAAGCTGATGATCGATGCCATCGACAACCAGCAGAAGCACAAAAACGTGGCATACGCTGACATCAAGGTGGGGACCAAAACCATAAGATTCAAGATCGACACTGGAGCTCAAGTCAACGTCATCCCTGTCTCAGTATTCAAGACCCTGTCCAAGCCACCTAAACTGAGAGATACTCAACAGCGCCTTGTTGCCTACTCAGGACAGCCTCTGGACGTCAGAGGATACGTTGAGGTCCCATGCACCTACAAAAGTCACAGCATCCAAAGCCGTTTCTTCATTGTTGACATCAAGGGCCACTCTGAGCCAGTCCTAGGACTACGCACTTGCCTAGACCTGCAGCTGATACAGCTCATTCTCTCCGTGGATGCCTCAGAAGAGCCCATGTCCAAGGACACCATCCTGGAAGAATACAAACACCTCTTCACAGGTTTCGGATGCCTTGAAGGTGAAGTAAAAATCCACCTCAAGCGAGACACAACCCCTGTCATCCATCCAGTACGCCGAGTACCATTTGCCATCAGAAATCAGCTGAAAAATGAACTCCAAGAACTGGAGAAATCTGGAATAATCTCCAGAGTAACATCGCCAACCGACTGGGTCAACTCTCTGGTCATCGTCCAGAAGCAAAGCGGAAAACTCAGGATCTGCCTTGACCCAAAAGATCTCAACAAAGCCATTAAAAGGCCACATTATCCGATGCCTACTCTGGAAGACGCACTCTCCAAAACAGCAGGAGCGAAGTACTTCAGCAAACTTGATGCACTGTCTGGTTATTGGCAAATGAAACTAAGCGATGAATCATCTGTTCTCACTACCTTCAACACACCCTTCGGACGCTACCGATTCCACAGGCTTCCATTTGGGCTCGTCAATGCTCAAGATGAGTTCCAACGAAAAATGGATGAGATCTTCGAAGGAATCCCAGGAGTCACAACTCTAGTAGATGACATCCTCGTCACTGGCCGTACCCGCAAAGAACACGACCAGAACCTACGAGCAGCACTCCAGAGAGCCACAGAAAGGAACTTGAAGTTCAACCAAGACAAATTGATCATCGCAGCCAAAGAGGTCAAGTACTTCGGCCACATCATGTCCGCCGAAGGACTAAAACCAGACCCTGCCAAAGTAAAGGCCGTAGAAGAAATGGCACCGCCAAACAACAAAAAAGAACTCCAAACCTTCCTGGGAATGGTAACCTACCTCTCCAAATTTGCACCACAACTTTCAGAAGTCACCCAACCTATGCGACAACTCCTGAAAGAAGACAGCGAATTCATCTGGGACCAACAGCAAGACAAAGCACTCCAACTGACGAAGCGAATCATCTCCAGTCAGCCCGTGCTTGCCTTCTTTGACCCAGCAAAAACAACCACCCTGCAAGCAGATGCAAGCAAGCATGGCCTTGGCGCAACAATCCTTCAAGACGGGAAGCCAATAGCTTTCGCATCAAAATCTCTGACTCCAACGGAGCAGAACTATGCTCAAATAGAAAAAGAGCTCTATGCCATATGGTTCGGATGCCAGCGTTTCCACCAGTACATCTATGGACACAGAGTCAGAGTAGAGTCTGACCACAAGCCCCTGGAGAGCATCACCAAAAAGCCACTTGCAGCAGCCCCTCCTCGCCTGCAACGCATGCTCCTCCAACTCCAGAAGTACGACCTGGAAATTGTTCATGTACCCGGAAAGGACATACCCGTCCCCGACACGCTGTCAAGGAACTTCATCCAAGCAGAACCACAAGACACAAGTAACGCAAAAAACCTCGACGAGTACGTCCACTACATCACCAGACATCTACCTGTCTCCAACTCCAAGATGGATCAGCTAAGGACCTCCACCGGAGAAGATCTCCAGTTTCAAGACCTCATGAAAACCATACAAGAAGGTTGGCCACACAAGCGCGACACCTGCAAAAACAGCATCAAAGAGTACTGGAACATCCGAGATGAACTCTCCATCATCGATGGAATCATCTACAAGGGCGAGAAGATCCTCGTACCTCAAGCAATGCGACCAGAGATGCTGCAGAAGATACATGCCAGCCACCTGGGCATCGAGAAGACCAAGCAGCGAGCCCGAGACATCCTCTTCTGGCCAGGCATGTCAAACCAGATTCACCAAACAGTCACCGCCTGCCCCGTTTGCTCCAAACTCAGCAAATCCAACTCAAAGGAACCACTGATCCCTCACAAGCCTCCATCTCGTCCATGGCAGAAGATCGGCACAGATTTATTCACATGGAGCAACAGAAATTTTCTAATCACCGTAGACTACTACAGCCGTTTTTTCGAAATTGATGAATTGCCAACAACTACTTCCCATGCAGTCATCAGGAAACTATCGGCACACTTTGCTCGTCATGGCATCCCAGAGACCGTGATAAGCGACAACGGTCCGCAGTTCACCGCCAAGGAGTTTCAAGATTTCACCACCAAATGGGACTTCAGCCACATCACCTCCAGCCCAGGTTACCCGCAGTCCAATGGCTTGGCAGAAAAGACAGTCCAAACAGCTAAGCGCATCCTCTCCAAAGCAAAACTTGATGGCGCCAATCCACTCTTTGCCCTGCTCGAGTATCGATGTACTCCTGTGGATGACCTCGCCTCACCAGCTCAACTTCTAATGGGCCGCCAGCTCCGCTCCATCCTGCCAGCTGCCGAAACAACTCTACAACCTACCACCATCAATCCTAACAAAGTAACCTCGAGACGACAGCAGATTCAGGCAACACAGAAAAAATACTACGACCGCTCCGCTCGCCCTCTGAAACCACTGAAACCTGGTGACACAGTAAATGTCCAACTCTTCAAAGGAGATGCATGGAAACCTGCTACTGTCACCAACTTGAAGAGCACCCCACGAACATACCAAGTGGAGACAAACGACGGTGGTACCTACACCCGCAATCGACGTTTCCTCAGGCCACGAGCATCAACACCACAACAACAAACATCACAGCAACGTGCGCCAACACCAGTTCCAGAAGCCCCACCAAGCCTCACAGGCAGAATGGAAACAGAGTTTCAAGAAAATACAGACTCAGCCTCACGACCAGTACCAACACTTGGAAGTTACACAACCAGATCAGGCCGAGCAGTGAAGAGTCCCAAGAGACTGGATCTGTAGACACACCTATATCTACATCAATATGATCAGACACGCAGGACACAACACATTAACCGGATAGGCTATTTCAGGACGTGGACTTGTAATCAACATACATATGAGCAAACAGCCAGCACACGTTACACCAGTGATACAACCATGGAAGACAAACAGTATTTTAAATTAATGCTTAATGTGTCCCATAATTTTATCCCTGTACATTGAAGTTTCTTCCCTCTTAATTTGATCCTCATAATTATTTCTTTCCATAAGAAGAGGGATGTAATGTTTTGATCTCCCGATCACGTTGTGTATCAAGGGAAGCAACTCCATTGGGAAAGTGACGTCCCGGCACTCGTCATAACGGAATCGAGAATAAATACTGATTACCTGAACCGTCTGATGAATCCCTTCAACTACCTATCCTAAATGGTCACCGACCATAACACACCCCACCCCCTCTCACCATCTCCCTCTCCCACACCCCATCCCCTCCCACCATCTCCCTCTCCTCCACCTAACCCTCCCACCATCTCCCTCTCCCCCTTGCCCCACCCCCTCCCACTATCACCCTCTCCCCTACCCACTCCCACCATCTCCCTCTCCCCCACCCCATTCCCTCCCACTATCTCCCTCTCCCCCACCTACCCATGCGATCATAGGACGAAGGCCGACTGAAACTTGCGAGGACTTGAGGGAGAAGAAAATTACGAAATTGCGTCACGTCATTCTTTGATTCGACGTCACACATGCCACAGCTTCCCTTTCAGAGTTCCGTCCCTTGCCACCTGAAACTTGCGACGCCCTAAAACGTCACTTCAAATTCAAATTTGGTCACGAAAAATACCCTACGACCCCTTCCCGACCGTCCTCTAGGCTGATGCCAAAAAGCAAAGCGATCGGCGAAACGGTCTCGGAGGAGATGTTGCACAAAGTTTTACCTTTTGCGTATTAATATATAGATAGATATGTCCTCAGATGTCTTAGGCCGCGAGGCCTTTATCTGATCTTTTAATCAGTACTTATGGCTACTCTCACTTTTTACTACCCTAGTTCTAACGATCTTAAAAGAACGTGCCTATTATCTATACTTTTCTTCCGGTGGCTTATGAGTGGCAGAGAGTGGTATACGTGGCAACAGCGGGTAGCCAACATCATCACAGTACATGTAGTCTTTGAACATCGTGTCAATTCTGTATTTGAAGCTGTTTAATGATGAACACTGAATTTGAGAACACTGGTAAAGGAGAAAGAATTATCCCTCCAGGTTTACTGGAGGTCCTACAGACTTTATCTGTGTGTGTGTGTGTGTGTGTGTGTGTGTGTGTGTGTGTGTGTGTGTGTGTGTGTGTGTGTGTGTGTGTGTGTGTGTGTCTGTCTGTCCCGACTTAACGGCTTATATCTCAAAAACTACTGGACGGATTTCCTTGAGATTTTGCACACTAACTGGAAGTTAGGTCCGATTGAATATATCAAATTTTCAGAATCGAGGTTTGAAGAGAAAGTGGTTGACGGTCGTAATACGATTTTTTCCATTCATGGTCGAAACTTTGCTGGCTTCGAGATCGTTTTCGCCTTGCAGACGACTGCTTCGTATTCAAATCATCACTGCAAGGCAGCGCAAAATTGACCGAAGTCGATTAAAAAAACTCGTATTCATACACATAATAAACCAATTCGATTTTCTTTCTCAGATTATTCAGACTTTGTCCGATAATTACGACCGTAAGATAGCAGTGATTTGACATTCGGCGTCACCGTGTCATGTGACGGTGATAGTTTCGTCTGCAACTCGCACTTACATTATGGTCGAAGTAGATTGATGTTTACTTCGTCCGCTGAACGCTGTTAAGACTAATGCTCGAATGAATGAAGTATGATTTCCTAATTTTTCAGGATTAATACAAATGTATATCAAATACATCAGTTCAATTTAATCGAGTCAATTAATCGAGTACATGTCCACTAGGTGAAAAATGTGTTGAGTGGAACGCAAGTCAGAAAAGTTACACTTGCAGTCTAAACAACAAAATGAATACAGTGTTTGTATTGAAAAATCAGGTCAATCTTTTCGTCGTTTGGTTCCACGACAAGAGTATGAAATCTTGTTTCCAGCGAGATTAAGAGCTTCTGCAAACATGGCTGACAACGGTCAGAATGATTAGTTGCTTGGTTTTTTCCTTGTCAAAACTTGTTATACCGTCAGATTGTTACCACCATCAGATTTTCAGCAACTTTTCGAAGCGAATCTAGCCTAAAAACCTACCAGTTATGCATCGTGTTAACAGGATTGACTCGTTGCTTGTAGAATGACGGTACTCGGTAGCAGTACCACACACGGTGTGTGCGTGAATCACTGAATGAGTACGAATGCCCAAGTCTGTGTTGAACATCTATAATACACTTCCTCCTCTGTGTGACTGTGTGAGTGTTAATTCAGCGTCTATGACATGCCAAAGGAAAACAAAACATGTCATAATAGGAGCTTCCTGAACCTATTCATCATGTTTAAAATATGTGGTCGATTGTTCCAGGGCCGATAGCTTAGAAGTGGATTTACATGCTTTACAAACACTCTGTCATATCAATTCTCTAATGGCTCAGCTGGTAGAGCGTTCGTCTCTTGGTCATGCATGACCAGGTTTGATTCTGCGCTGAAACTTTTTTTTTCTTCTCTTTTTTCGAGAGGTTGTGGGTTTTTTGTGTTTTTATGTGTGTGTGTGTTTTCCTCCTCTTTTCTCGAGAGGTTGCGGGTTCGAACCCGATCGTTTTTTAAATGCGAAAACCTGGAGGTTCAGCGCCAGCGGTTTTTATTATGAGTAGTAGTATAATACTTTGTGTCATACACAGCCCCACTAAGGTGGATATTTAAAGACCATCACATATCCTACCACCTTTATGCCAACTACACTCAACTATCAGCCGTATCTAACCCCGAACTCACCTGTGTTGAAAAAACCAAACGTGAATTAGAACTCTGTTCCATGAAAGTAAAATCTTGGATGGACAGAAAATCACTGAAAATGAACGAAAACAAGACGTTAGAAATCTTCAGATAAACACAATCCGCATTGCTAGGACCCAGATTAAAGTTTCTGATTTTGTCAAGTACTTAGGGGTCCGTATTGATAAATATCTGACCATGGGAGAACAAATAAATCACATAGTGAAGATTTCTCACTGGCAAATCAGGAGAATCCGAACAATTAGACGATTCATCTCTGAAAAGGCAGCCGCAATGCTCATCATCTCTCTCGTCCTCTCCCAACTGGACAACTGCAACAGCCTTTTCTTTGGAATAACTAAGCAACAAATGCAGAAACTGCAATTAATCCAAAACGTGTGTGCTAGGATTGTCAAGCTCTCACCTCCTCAGGCACACATAACTCCAGTGCTTAAAGACCTTCACTGACTTCCAATCAATTTTAGAATTGATTTCAAAATTCTGTGTTTGGTATACAGGTGTGTGAACGAATGTGCTCCATCATATCTGCGTGAGCTACTGACACTCTATATTCCAACAAGAATCCTTCGTTTTTCATCTCAGGGATTGTTAGTGACATCAGAAATGAAACTAAAAGTATATGGCCATCGCTCCTTCTCATATGCTGGACCAAATTTGTGGGAAAACATTCCCATTGTCATCAGGAAATGTGATTCCTACAAGTCCTTCAAAAGACTGTTGAAGACGCTCTTTTTTACCAGACTATGACACTTCTTTAAAATGCGCTTTGAGCACCCCTATGGGGGTGGAGACCAGCGCCATAGAAGTTCACATACATACATACATAGGTAATGTATCGTCATGGGAAATGCTTCATGTCATGGGCGATGCTTCGTTTTATCCACAGACGCTCGTAACCCTACTGCAGACTGAAAATGGCGGCCGGTGCATAATGGCGCCTCTGGCACGGGGAGTAACTCCAAAGGATCCATGATCAAGTTGTGTATTTGAGATATTCTTACTGGACAATTACATTTTTGTGCAGGTCGCCAGATGGCTTACCACGTTCAAAATTTTACGCCAACATTTAATTTCGGTTGCATATGCGACCAAAGTGGTCGCACTGTAAAGGGCCGACCGAGTCTTTGTTCTTACCTTCAGACGATGTACTTCACTTTTAGAACTAAATTCCGGAGGACCCATTCACTTGGAGAACTTGCATTTGTACTTGCTTGGACTCGTTGCAAGCGTATTCTCACTTGTTGCATATGCAGTCTCTTATAAACTGTCTGGAGTGCTTCGAGAATGACATAGAATAAGCTACACAGAACTAACCATTGGAGAATGACGTGAATGACATCCCGTTATATCTTAAAAAAATACGTCTCGTTATTAGGCAACTGGTCAGGTCGCTGGGGCCTTGAAATAGCTGGAAACTCCTACAATGACACAGAAATTTCCGGCACTTTCCAACATGGACACTGGTAGCTCTTCCCCTGCTTGCAAAGCAGTACAGACATATTATATTCTGCTCCGATTGCTCAATCTGCCTCCAGAAGCGTTTGCCAATCTTCGCTGATCTCATTGACACCAACTTGACTTCTCTCGAAAACAGCAGGCCAGCTACCCCACCTGGAGTGCTGCCCAAAGCTCTAGAAACGAGCCGTACGTAACACATATAGTATGTCTGTCATTGTCAGTCGATCTTTCGCGTCGTTTCAAACGTAGGACAGCAAAGAAAACTGATAGTCCCCTCCCCTCTCCCCCCCCCCCCCCCCCCTCCGTACGTCCGTCTTCTGTAGAGAAAAGTCATACGCCAAATCCCAAAGCGAATGCAACATAAATTAAGTACACGTATGAGGAAAAACTGTTCATGTTAGAAAGCAAGTAGGTGGAATGCAATCTTCACGTAAAGTATCAAATGACGAAAAGAAATGACGTCACGGCAAATGGCTGGAGTAGAAAAAGTTAGATTTCACAGTCATGCCAGGCCCAAGGCTTACTGCTTTCCGTGCAAGGACTAGCGCATGTGTAGGCCATGGACGTAGAGCACATTATTAGTTTGTCCTCTGAGCATACCAGTACCCACGGTGGAGACTCGTCACTATACGTCCTCTACATCTTCTTAGGGTGCGCATTGGGAGGTGAGTACTCCGAACCATGCAAACTCTCGAGTCTCGTCGTCACAGGTCTCACCGCTCTGCTTTGGCCAGGTGGCACGTGTGCAGTGGACTGAGGCTCGCAAGTTGGATTGTGCAGTAGGGTTTATTTTGTGGCCTGTCCGTGTGAAGAGCAGCAATGTCATAGGTGATCGTACTTCTGTGGTGAAACTTCTCCGCCTCAGGGCTGGTCCTGTATTAGAAGAATTGTGTCCATTATTTCTGGTGTGACGTGCAGGCTCGCTATTGTGTTGGGTTGAAGCCTTTCAGCGTGAATTTTTCACGTGTTAGTGCGTGTTGCCGACTTGTGCGGAAGTTGTCTTGGCGTGAATTCTTGCTTTGGAAACGTGTTGTTGCGGTCTGTAGTGCAGCCTCGTGGCGTGCTAGTGTGTAACTGTAACGGGTCGAAAGCTTCTTTGAAAGGCATTGTAGTAAGAAACTCCCTATGCAGCGAGACAAACAGACTGTCTTTAGAGAAAGAGCCCCCCCATCAACAAATGTTTCGGCCCTCAGCTCTTCCTGACACTCACGGGGGAGGGCCACACTTGGTCATAGCTCCAGATGCCAGTCTCTTGTCCTGATCTATCTGCGCTGAGCGCGCGTCATGGGGCAGAGCCTGCATGCTTCCGCTACTACCGGTACTACTCGGATGTAGAGGTCAGGTCTCTGGCGTTTCGCTTGACCCAAATCCAGCATGACGCCTTCTCAGCTGCCTCTGCCATCGCCCTCGCCACCTCGGTGCATTGGCGGCTGGAGAGGCCGAGCTGTCTGTAGGCGTTTTGAACCGAGTTACTGGCCAAAAAGCAAATGTGCTGGATCAGAATGGTAAACGAAGACGTTACCACGCGTGTGGCTGCGTTGGCACACTGCTGGTGCCTCCTGTGTTCAGGCAGCGGGTCGCTCCGTCAAAGTGGCGTGTACAGTTGCAATGTGTTTTGCTATGTCGCCAATTATTCTCATTTGTTACGTGCAATATGCTGCTGTGAGGCCAAATATTTTCATTTGAGCTCTGCAGTGTGTTACAGTGTCGCCAGTTATTTTCATGTGTGTGATGCAGTGTGTTGAAGTGTCGGCGCAGTCCTGTGTGTTGCGCGTTGCAGCGGTGCGTTGCTGTGTTGGAATCGTGCTAGTGTGTTGCGTGTTCAGAAAGCATGTGTCAGTGCGGTTGTTGTGCTGACGTGTCCACTGCCACCAAGCGTGATATGAGAGCGCTGTTTTGTGTTGTGCGAATCGCCATTATGTGCTGCTGTGTTTGTATTGTGTTGCATGTTACACTATAGGGTGGTGGTATGTATATCGAGAAGTGTGCTGTCAGCAGCATAATGTGTTGGTATATGCGTAGTGTATCGAGTCTTTGCAAAGTAGTGTGTTTTGTGTTCTTACAGCGTATCGGTGTACAGTGCAACCCACTTAACACGAACTCGCTTAACACGAATTTTCGGTTAAACCGAGATGATTCCCTGTCCCTGGCCAGCTACGCTCTTTATTTCAACAAATTTAACTCGCTTAACACGAATTCGGATAAGACGAAACCTCGGATAACGCGAAGCGTTTTTCTGCCTCCTGAGAAAGCAAACCTCGGATAAGACGAAACCTCGGATAACGCGAAGCGTTTTTCTGTCCCCTGTGGATGTAAACCTTGGATTAGACAAAACGTTGGAGACCTGAAAGCTTTCTTCAGCTCCTCGAATAACACATTCCCCGATAATCTAAAAAACATGAACATAAAGTCAAGGTGGCTTCACCACAACGCTCCCAGCTGCCACCGGCTGCCTTCTGGTGGCTGCAGAGGTCTGAGCAGTCCTGAATTCAACAACAGGTCAATCTGTGAAAGGCCCTCTGATGTCTGCTGACAGACATTAATTGTCTGGCACGGCCGCTCTTGCAGGGGTTCCATCTCAATCCACGGCCTGTTTTTTTTTGTCTCTTTGACTTTGTGTCTCGGTTAACTGATTGCAAGATGGCGTGTTTTGTGTTTCTGTAGAGTAGAATGTTTGCAGAATAGTGCATCGTGTGCTGTTGCAGTGCGTGAGTGTGTTTGTAGAGAGATGTATTGTGTATTTCTATTGCGTGTTGTTTTCAGTTTCTGTAGTGATGTGTTTCATGCTTCCAAAGCGCGTTGGTTTGTTTGTAGTGTGGCGTGTTGCAAGAATGTGTTGATATGTTAGTGGTAATGTGTTGTGTGTTGCCAATGTGTGTCAGTGTGTGTTCAATAAGTAATGCATTGTGCGTTGCTACAGTGTATCGGCGTATTTGTAGTGTGGTGTGTCGCTGTGGTATGTAGGCGTTTTTGCAGTGAGGTTTTGTGTGTTGCTTAAGTGTGCTGTGTGTTTTGTAGAGTGTTATGTGTTGTTGGTGTGTGTTGTGTGCTTGTAGTGTGGTCTGTCGTTATAGTGTAACCGTGTGCGTGTAGTGATATGATGTGTGTTTCTAATGTGTGTAGTGTGTTTGTACAGTGTTAGGGCCTATGTGACGTGCTTGTGTGTGTGTGTGTGTGTGTGTGTGTGTGTGAGAGAGAGAGAGAGAGAGAGAGAGAGAGAGAGAGAGAGAGAGAGAGAGAGAGACAGACAGACAGACAGACAGACAGACAGACAGACAGACAGACAGACAGACAGACAGACAGACAGACGGACGGACGGACGGACGGACGGACGGACGGACGGACAGACAGACAGACAGACAGACAGACAGACAGAGGCAGAGAGAGAGACACAGAGAGAGACAGACAGAGAGAAAGACAGAGAGAGAAAGACAGAGAGAGAGACAGAGACAGAGAGAGAGAGACAGAGAGAGACAGAGCGAGAGACACAGAGAGAGAGAGACAGAGAGAGAGACAGAGAGACAGAGAGAGAGAGACAGACAGAGAGAGAGACAGACAGAGAGACAGAGATAGACAGAGAGAGAGACAGAGAGAGAGAGACAGAGAGACAAGACACAAAGAGAGACAGAGAGACAAGACACAAAGAGAGACAGAGAGACAAGACAGAGGGAGCGAGCGAGCGAGAGAGAGAGAGAGAGAGAGAGAGAGAAACAGAGAGAGGCAGAGAGAGACAGAGAGAGACAGAGAGAGATAGAGAGAGACAGAGAGAGAGAGAGAAGACAGAGAGAGAGAGAGAGAGAGAGAGAGAGATGCACGTGCTTTCTTTTTCCTACACGGTAGGCAGTTCTTTGCTCACATTCAGCAACGATGAAACATACACACACGTGTATACTGGAGTATTGCAACAGAAATCCTTCAAATGGGGATTACAGTTTGTTCGTTCACCGTGCGAACAGCGGAGGGCACAAACGATTGTCTTGCACGCTTTGTCAGCAATTGGGTATTTTGTACATTCGTTTGTAGTGTAAAGTAGGCCTACGTAGTATTTTGGTGCGTGGTGTGTTAAGGCAATGTGTTGCATACTTTGAAGTGATGAGTTGTGTGCTTATACAGTGTGCTGGTGTGTGTGTTTAGGGGTGTGTTGTGTGTTCTGGGAGTCATTTTGCCACACTGGCAAAGCTGAGGTGTTGTGTGCACTGCCGAGCAGCGTTAGTATGTTTGCTGCGTAATTTAGCGCGTGTTGTACGCGTGCACTGCTCTAGGAATTCACAGCGTGTGGTGTACTGTTGAACCTGAAGTGTGTTGCTGTGTAGGGACGATGGTGATATGTGGTGTACTGTTGAAGTGTGTTGCTGTGTAGGGACGATGGTGATATGTGGTGTACTGTTGAAGTGTGTTGCTGTGTAGGGACGATGGTGATATGTGGTGTACTGTTGAAGTGTGTTGCTGTGTAGGGACGATGGTGATATGTGGTGTACTGTTGAAGTGTGTTGCCGTGTAGGGACGATGGTGATATGTGGTGTACTGTTGAAGTGTGTTGCTGTGTAGGGACGATGGTGATATGTGGTGTACTGTTGAAGTGTGTTGCCGTGTAGGGACGATGGTGATATGTGGTGTACTGTTGAAGTGTGTTGCTGTGTAGGGACGATGGTGATATGTGGTGTACTGTTGAAGTGTGTTGCTGTGTAGGGACGATGGTGATATTTTGTGTATTGTTGAAGTGTGTTGCTGTGTAGGGACGATGGTGATATTTTGTGTATTGTTGAAGTGTGTTGCTCGATCGAAAAAGTGGCGAAGTGTACTGTTGAAATGTGTTGCTGTGTTTATGCAATGGTAATATGCTGTGTATTTATAAGCGTGTTGCTGTGTTGACGTAATGGTGGTGTGCGGTGTATTGTTGAAGTGTGTTGCAGTATTGAAGCAGTGGTGATGTGATGTTTACTGTTGAAGTGTGTTGCTGTGCTGACACAGTGGTGATGTGTTGTGTTTTATTGAAGTATGTTGCTGTGCTGGCACAGTAGTGATATGTTGTGAATTACTAAAGAATGTTGCTGCATTGAAGCAGTGGTGATGCGTTGAGATGCGTTTCTGCATTGACGCAGTGGTGATTTGTTGTGTATTGTTGAAGTGTGTTGCTGTGTTGATGAAATGGTGATGTATTGTGTATTTTTGAAGCGTGTTGCTGTGTTAACGAAATGGTGATGTATTGTGTATTGTTAAAGTGTGTTGCTGTGATGACGAAATTATGATGTATGTTGTTAATGTGTGTTGCTGTGTTGACGCAATGGTAATGTGTTGCGTATTGTTGAAGCGTGTTGTCGTGTTAACGAAATCGTGACATGTGTTGTTAAAGTGTGTTGCTGTGTTGACGCAATGGTAAAGTGTTGTGTATTGCTAAAGTGTGTTGCTGTGTTGCGGCAGTGGCGATGTGTTGTGTACTGTTGAAGTGTTTTGCTCTATTGGCACAGTAGTGATGTATATTGTTCAAGTGTGTTGTTGTGTTGATGCAGTGTTATGTGTTGTGTATTGTTGAAGTGTTTTGTCTGTGTTGATGGAATGGTGATGTGTTGTGTATTACTGAAGTGAGTTGATGCGTTGACGCAGTGTTGATATATATTGTTAAAGTGTGCTTCAGTGTTTACGCAGTTATGTGTGTGTATATTGTTGAAGCTTGCTGCTGTGATGGCGCAATGACGATGTGTTGTGTGATTTTTTTAAAGTAAGTTGCTGTTTTGATGCAGTAGTGATGTGTTGTGCATTGTTGAAATGCGCTGATGTGTTGACGCAATGGTGGTGTGTTGTGTAATTGTTTAAATGTGTTTCTGTGTTGGCGCATTGATAATGTGTATTGTTGAAGCGTGCTGCTGTGTTGACGCAGTTGTGTTGTATATTGTTCAAGTGTGTTTCTGTATTGGCGCAGTGGTGAGATGTTGTGTATTATTGAAGTGTGCTGCTCTATTGAAGCAGTGGTAATGTGTTGTGTATTGTTGCGGTATTTTGTAATGTTGTCACAATGATGCTGCTTTGTGTGTTTTAGAAGTGTGAAGCTGAGCTGACACAATGACGATGTGTATTGTTAAAATGTGAATCTGTGTTCATACACTGGTTATTCATTGTGTATTGCTTTCTTGACTCAGAGGTAATGCATTGCTATGAGTGAAGTGTGTTGCTGAGTTGACGCAATGGTTAATTTGTTTTGTATTGTTGAAATGTGCAGCTGTTCGGACGAGGGTTACGTGTTGAGTTTCACTAAAATGCCGCTGGACTGTCCTAAAGCTCGTGTGTCTTGCATTGCTGAAGTGTGTTGAGGATGTGGTAGTGTGCAGCTTGATTTTGAAATGTGCTGCTGCGTTGGTGCAATGATGGTGTGTTGGTAACGCAGTGGGTGTGAGTGGGTGGGGGGTTGTGTATTGCTGAAATTCTACACTGTTTTGGCACGGTGGTCACGATTTGTATGTTGTTGAAATGTGTTGCTATTTGATGCAGTGACAGCATATGTTAATCGCTGACGGGAGTTTAGTATTGACATTGTCATGATATTTAGTGTATTGCTAAGCATGTTGTGTATTGACGCCGTGAATGTATCTATATGTTTTGTTGCTGATTTGTTTCCTTGTGTTGATGCGGTGCTAGTGAGTGATGTAAAGGTAAACGGTGTTTTTGTGTTGACACAGTGATAGTGCGCTTCCTGATCAACACGCTGAATATTCCTCTGCCCTACACCGTGGTGCTGTTCACGCTGGGACTGCCCATGGGATTTATTCTGTCGCTCACGGGTTCGATCATCACGGTGTCTCCAGAGGTCATTTTGATGACCTTCCTTCCCGTCCTCATCTTCGAATCCGCCTTTGAAATGGACCTGCACACCTTCCGGAAAACAGTCTACCAGGTCCTGTGGCTGGCAGTCCCTGGAGTTTGTGCGTATTCCCGTCTCTGCTCCCTCACAAACACAGTGTTTTCCGCCTCCTTAATCAGCAAATCTTATTTCTTGTCTTTGTTGTCAGTAGTCCATGTTTCCTGTCTTTGTTGTCAGCAGTCCATGTATTCTGTCTTTGTTATCAACAGTTGATGCTTCCTATATCTTTTGTTAGTTGTCTATGTTTCCTATCTTTGTTGCCAGAAGTCCGTGTGTCCTGTCTTTAATGTCAGTAGTCCATGTTTTCAAAGTTCTTTCTTAGTTGTCCATGTTTCCCGTCTTTGTTGTCAATGGTCCATGTTTCCTCTTTTTGTTGTCAGTAGTCCATGTTTCCTGTCTTTCTTTTTAGCAGTCCATTTTTCCATATTCATCCTTTGTCAGCAGACCATGTTTCCTGTCTTTGTTGTCAACATTCCATGTTTCCTATCTTTGTTGTCAGAAGTCCATGTGCTCTGTCCTTAATGTCAGTAGTTCATGTTTCCTATCTTCATTGTCAGTATTCCATGGTTCCTATCTTTGATTTCAGTAGTCCATGTTTCCTCTCTTTATTGTCAGTAGTCCGTGTTTTATATCTTTTTTGTCGGCAGACCTCATTTCCTATAATTGTTGTCAGTAGTCCAAGTTTCTTGCCTCCTTTTTCAGTAGCCCATGTTTCTTGCCTCCTTTGTGAGTAGTCCATGTTTCTTGCCTCCTTTGTCAGTAGTCCATGTTTCTTGCCTCCTTTGTCAGTAGTCCATGTTTCTTGCCTGCTTTGTCAGTAGTCCATGTTTCTTGCCTGCTTTGTGAGTAGTCCATGTTTCTTGCCTCCTTTTGCAGTAGCCCATGTTTCTTGTCTCCTTTGTCAGTAGTCCATGTTTCTTGCCTGCTTTGTCAGTAGTCCATGTTTCTTGCCTGCTTTGTGAGTAGTCCATGTTTCTTGCCTCCGTTGTCAGTAGTCCATGTTTCTTGCCTCCCTTGTCAGTAGTCCATGTTTCTTGCCTCCGTTGTCAGTAGTCCATGTTTCTTGTCTCCTTTGTCAGAAGTCCATGTTTCTTGTCTCCTTTGTGAGTAGTCCATGTTTCTTGCCTCCTTTGTCAGTAGTCCATGTTTCTTGCCTCCGTTGTCAGTAGTCCATGTTTCTTGCCTCCCTTGTCAGTAGTCCATGTTTCTTGCCTCCTTTGTCAGTAGTCCATGTTTCTTGTCTCCTTTGTCAGAAGTCCATGTTTCTTGTCTCCTTTGTGAGTAGTCCATGTTTCTTGCCTTCTTTGTCAGTAGTCCATGTCACTTTCCTCCTTTGTCAGTAGTCCATGTTTCTTGCCTCCTTTTTCAGGAGCCCATGTTTCTTGCCTCCGTTGTCAGTAGTCCATGTTTCTTGTCTCCTTTGTCAGTAGTCCATGTTTCTTGCCTCCTTTTTCAGTAGCCCATGTTTCTTGTCTCCTTTGTCAGAAGTCCGTGTTTCTTGCCTCCTTTGTCAGTAGTCCGTGTTTCTTGCCTCCTTTGTCAGTGGTCCATGTCTCTTGCCTCCTTTGTCAGTAGTCCATGTTTCTTGCCTCCTTTGTGAGTGGTCCATGTTTCTTGTCCCCTTTGTCAGTAGTCCATGTTTCTTGTCTCCTTTGTGAGTAGTCCATGTTTCTTGCCTCCTTTGTGAGTAGTCCATGTTTCTTGCCTCATTTTTGAGTAGTCCATGTTTCTTGCCTCCTTTGTGAGTGGTCCATGTTTCTTGCCTCCTTTGTGAGTAGTTCGTGTTTCTTGCTTCCTTTGTCAGTGGTCCATTTTTCTTGCCTCCTTTGTGAGTAGTCCGTGTCTCTTGCCTCCTTTGTCAGTAGTCCATGTTTCTTGTCCCCTTTGTGAGTGGTCCATGTTTCTTGCCTCATTTGTGAGTAGTCCATGTTTCTTGCCTCCCTTGTCAGTAGTCCATGTTTCTTGCCTCCTTTGTCAGTAGTCCATGTTTCTTGCCTCCTTTGTCAGTAGTCCATGTTTCTTGTCTCCTTTGTGAGTAGTCCATGTTTCTTGCCTCCTTTGTGAGTAGTCCATGTTTCTTGCCTCCTTTGTCAGTAGTCCATGTTTCTTGCCTCCTTTGTCAGTAGTCCATGTTTCTTGCCTCCCTTGTCAGTAGTCCATGTTTCTTGCCTCCGTTGTCAGTAGTCCATGTTTCTTGCCTCCCTTGTCAGTAGTCCGTGTGTCTTGCCTCTCTTGTCAGTAGTCCATGTTTCTTGCCTCCTTTGTCAGTAGTCCATGTTTCTTGTCTCCTTTGTCAGTAGTCCATGTTTCTTGCCTCCTTTGTCAGTAGTCCATGTTTCTTGCCTCCCTTGTCAGTAGTCCATGTTTCTTGCCTCCCTTGTCAGTAGTCCATGTTTCTTGTCTCTTTTGTGAGTAGTCCATGTTTCTTGCCTCCTTTGTGAGTAGTCCATGTTTCTTGCCTCCTTTGTCAGTAGTCCATGTTTCTTGCCTCCTTTTTCAGTAGTCCATGTTTCTTGCCTCCCTTGTCAGTAGTCCATGTTTCTTGCCTCCTTTGTCAGTAGTCCATGTTTCTTGCCTCCTTTGTGAGTAGTCCATGTTCCTTGCCTCCGTTGTCAGTAGTCCGTGTTTCTTGCCTCCTTTGTGAGTAGTCCATGTTTCTTGCCTCCTTTGTGAGTGGTCCATGTTTCTTGCCTCCTTTGTGAGTAGTCCATGTTTCTTGCCTCCGTTGTCAGTAGTCCATGTTTCTTGCCTTCTTTGTGAGTGGTCCATGTTTCTTGCCTCCTTTGTGAGTAGTCCATGTTTCTTGTCTCCTTTGTCAGTAGTCCATGTTTCTTGCCTACTTTGTCAGTAGTCCATGTTTCTTGCCTACTTTGTCAGTAGTCCATGTTTCTTGTCTCTTTTGTGAGTAGTCCATGTTTCCTGCTTCCTTTGTGAGTGGTCCATGTTTCTTGCCTCCTTTGTCAGTAATCCATGTTTCTTGCCTCCTTTGTGAGTAGTCCATGTTTCAAGCCTTCTTTGTCAGTAGTCTATGTTTCTTGCCTCTTTTGTGAGTAGCCCATGTTTCTTGTCTCCTTTGTGTGTGGTCAATGTTTCTTGCCTCCGTTGTCAGTAGTCCATGTTTCTTGCCTCCCTTGTCAGTGGTCCATGTTTCTTGCCTCCTTTGTCAGTAGTCCATGTTTCTTGCCTCCTTTGTCAGTGGTCCATGTTTCTTGCCTCCTTTGTCAGTAGTCCATGTTTCTTGCCTCCTTTGTCAGTAGTCCATGTTTCTTGCCTCCTTTGTCAGTGGTCCATGTTTCTTGCCTCCTGTGTGAGTAGTCTATGTTTCCTGCCTCCTTTGTGAGTAGTCCATGTTTCTTGCCTCCTTTGTCAGTAGTCCATGTTTCTTGCCTCCTTTGTCAGTAGTCCATGTTTCTTGCCTCCTTTGTCAGTAGTCCATGTTTCTTGCCTCCTTTGTCAGTAGTCCATGTTTCTTGTCTCCTTTGTGAGTAGTCCATGTTTCTTGCCTGCTTTGTCAGTAGTCCATGTTTCCTGCCTCCTTTTTCAGTAGTCCATGTTTCTTGCCTCCGTTGTCAGTAGTCCATGTTTCTTGTCTCCTTTGTGAGTAGTCCATGTTTCCTGCCTCCTTTGTGAGTAGTCCATGTTTCTTGCCTCCTTTGTGAGTAGTCCATGTTTCCTGCCTCCTTTGTCAGTAGTCCATGTTTCTTGCCTGCTTTGTCAGTAGTCCATGTTTCTTGCCTGCTTTGTCAGTAGTCCATGTTTCCTGCCTCCTTTTTCAGTAGTCCATGTTTCTTGCCTCCCTTGTCAGTAGTCCATGTTTCTTGTCTCCTTTGTGAGTAGTCCATGTTTCCTGTCTCCTTTGTGAGTAGTCCATGTTTCTTGCCTGCTTTGGCAGTAGTCCATGTTTCTTGCCTACTTTGGCAGTAGTCAATGTTTCTTGTTTTTGATTTCAGAAGTTTATATTTCTTTCTTTGAGTGTCTGTAGGTCGCGTTTCCTGCTGTCCTTGTCATTTACCATATTTTCCCGCCTCATTTTCAGTAGTCTGTTTCTGCCCCCAAAGAAAAAAATCTGTGCTTACATTTGTTTTCACTTGGCGTGTTTCCTGCTTTGTCAGGCTTTTGGCCCCCGTTTCCTACTTGCTGCACCCCACGATAGCTTTTTCCGCCTTTGTCGGCATTGCACGTTGTACTCAAAAGGGTCTCGCTCACGATGGGAGAGAAATGTATGTGTTTTCCGCAACATTTCTATGCAAGATGCATGTTTCTTTATGTGCAAAACCATTTGTATACAGAAAAACCGTGTCTTGTGTATGCATTATCTCAAGTATTTCGTTATTTAGAACGCACTCTAGATATGTAGTATTTCACTGATACAGTTTGGCCAGTCAGCCAATCAGAACACCACATACATATATGTACATCGTCTTCTGGTGGGAAAATGGAGACTTGCGAAGTGGAATTCGCAATATTGCCAGGTAATTCAATCATCCATGCACGATGATGGGTGAAATCAATTAAATTGTCTGATCGAGACAAGCTACATCGTCTTCGAAGATTGTTGAAACTGCATCAATGAACAAAAATGTTTCTGTATCACGGAGACAGAGGCAGCGTGTTTCTGTCTCATTGTATTTATCAGTCATAAAAGTTGAAGTCTTACCTTATCTGGAAATAGTTGAAAAAGAACGGTCCTCGAGAGTAGAAATGGTACCTCCTTATAATAGTGGTACCCAGGGGTTGCGTGCCCGAGTAGTCAGCGCGCTTGACGTGTAGTCGCTCCCGGCGAGCGGGTGCGGCGTTCGAAGCTGCGCGGATTCTAGAGTTGCATCCTTGAGCAAGGGGCTTTACTCACATTGCTTCTCCCCACCCAGGAGTAAAATGGGTACCTGTGAGGGTTGAGTTGGACGATTGTGAGAGATAACGTTGGCGCGTTCATCCCCAGCCTGGCTGCATGCTCCCCAGGGAGTTGAGACGGTGTTTGAGTGACACAAAGAGGTAGCCCGATGACCAGGAGGTAAGCGTGTGCGGTTTGAGCATTCATCAATGGGTGATAAAGTCGCAATATAAAAAGAGTACCTTTACCTATCATATTCTTTTGTCAGTTGAATTTGTCGAATCCATTTTTCTTACCCAAAATGTGCTTTTAAAGTACTGTCTACCTGTAACGTGTTTGCATACTTTATACTAATTAGCTTTCCAATATGGCTGCTTAAACAGCATATTTTTGCTAGTTTTTGAAACAGAATAATAGAAAAGGAGCTGATGATAGAAACCTTTAATTTTGCGCAGACGTGCAGTACATAAGGTAGCATATTCCGACCCAAAATAAAGATAAATACTTTGAGAATTTCATTTTAACACTATTTCACTTCTGAAGGTACATTAATTGAATCGCTAATTACATATTCAAGAATCAGTAACACTGACATACAGGAAAATACAGTTTTGATTATGGGTCATCCAATGAGGCAGACTATATGAACCAAACATGCCAAGTTTCAAAGAAGTCAAATTTTATAGCACAGAGATATGATGTCTGAAATCTAACACATTACGGTGAAAACCTGGAAACTGAGAAAATTGCATTTGAAGTCCTCAGTCGTCAAAATGACAGCTGACAGTTGGTGTCTTCCTAACAATTTTTGACTCACATGCGAAGCAAAAGTGAGTCTATGTACTCACCCTTTTCGTCCGTCCGGGCGTCCGGGCGTCCGGGAGTCCGGGCGTCCGGTCCGGGCGTCCGGGCGTCCGAAAACTTTAACGTTGGATTTTTCTCGGAGACTATTAAGTCTATCAACACCAAATGTGGCATGATGGTGTATGATGACAAGGCCTCAAAAAACATACATAGTGACTTGACCTTGCTTCAAGGTCAAGGTCACAGGAGCCATAAATGTGGTCTCAAAAACAGTCATTTTTCACATTTTCCCAATTTTCTCCCACGTTATTGAGAATGGCGACCTTAGCTACAAGTGGTATATAGGTCAAAGCAAGCCCTATCTTTTGATACCAGTTTGGTTGACCTTGCTTCAAGGTCAAGGTCACAGGAGCTCTTCAAAGTTGGATTGTATACATATTTTGAAGTGACCCTGAACTATGGAAGATAACTGTTTCAAACTTAATAATTATGTGGGGCACATGTTATACTTTCATCATGAGACACATTTGGTCACATATCATCAAGGTCAAGGTCACTTTGACCCTTATGAAATGTGACCAAAATGGGGTAGTAAACCACTAAAAGTGACCATATCTCATGGTAGAAAGTGCCAATAAGCACCATTGTGCTTTCTATGTCTTGAATTAACAGCTTTGTGTTGCATGACCTTGGATGACCTTGAACTTGGGTAAAGGTCACATGTATTTTGGTAGGAAAAATGTGTAAAGCATTTCTTAGTGTATGATGTCATTGGTAGGTTTAGTTGTTTGACCTTGACCTTGAAGGTCACCTGAAGGTCAAGGTCATATAAAGGTCAAGGTCAAACATGTGAGTCGTATGGGCTTTGCCCTTCTTCTTTTACCATGAAATACCGATTTCCCCTGAAACAACACATACCGTCATAGTCTACATCGTATTTACTACAAAATGATATGATAATATTTGTTTGACCACATATCACAAAAACAATTTTGTTTACTAGGTACTACTACTTTTAAGGTTTCAAGTGCACTTTCTCAATGGGATAATTTGAAATTGCGTCTGAATGAAATTAAGCTTCCCAAGCTACAACAGTTATTTTCTTATCATTATCCATGGGTCACCTAATGCAATGATTCAAAATACAAATCTCGAATGACTCCGCGTTTGTGGGATGGTAGAAGACACGTGAAAAAGTCAGAATCATAAACAGTTAATGTGGGATGAATGATGATGATTGGTATTGCACACGTTGATGAAGCTTTGAAGACATTGCGAATGAGGCGTTTGTTATCTGGTAATATCTAGTATAATCTCACAAGGCTTATAGGGAAAGGACGTGAAAATATATAATAAAGATAGGAAGGTATGTAACCTCAAGTATTGTAAAAAAAACTAAATCACATTTGAAAGAAAGTGGTGAAACATTTGATTACGTTTCTTCCTAAGTTAAATGCCGATATAGAAGAAATCCACACTCAGTCTCGACAGAGTAATCCACACTATGGAGACAACATTTTAGATATGACATGACACTATACTAGTATTGAATGTATTAGAGATGTAGTAAACGTAAATGGATTGCCCAAAGTGTTCTTAGAAGTTAGAATGCAGTGTAATGTCAATGAAGATCTTTACATCACAAAATAATTCAAAATTTTCCGAGAGAGTGGATATGCAGACTTGTGAATGAAAGCAACATACAAACCTACTATGAGCAAGCTTGAATCAAAGAATTAGTTTGAGTCTTTTAAATGAAGCTTTAACATCAAATAATCTCAAACTTGCTGGTTACGACAAACGGTCCGAAAAGCTTTTGAATGATAATATCCTATGGACTAGGCTTCATGAGTTGAACAAACTAGTGCGTTGGGACACAAAACCAGATGCTTCTACTACAAATTTCTCCATAGAATACTACCAATCGATAAATGGTCAAACACTTGTGATGGGGGTGGCATGAGTCATGATGGTAGCAGGGCGCAGGTATGAAACAAATCGTACTTGCTTTCCACAACTTTATTCATCCATGGGTACAGGAGCCCCTGGCTGGTCCGAGGCCTGATGATAATGGCCTGGACCAACCCAAGACCATGGTCACAGTGATCTCTCCCCCAGATGGTATGGGGTCTCTCAAGAGACTGGTGGTGAACGCCTCTGTAGAGACTGCTGGTGAGCTCTCTCTCGACCTGCCGACAGCCCCTCCTTATCAAAGCAACGCGCGGACCCCAGGGGAGCCAGGCTTGAAATCAGCAGTGGTGGATTTCAGCCTGTCTTGGGGTTGTGCTTTCCTAGTGATATAAAAAGGCTCATTGCTGCCTTATACTTACTTGAAATTATTCAAACCAAGTGTTGCCTTGATAGGCATAACAAAGTCAACCGAATGAATATTGCACCATTGCAATCAGATGCCTTAATTTAGAGAAATTATCAAATTTGTCTCTAGATTCTAACGATTTATGAATAGCCGCGCAAACAATAGAGGGGAGCTTTCAGAGGTCACATGTCAAGTTCAATTAACAAACAGATAAGGGAAGGCGCACTGGGACCCTCCCAGGCTGACAAGATACATAGTAGGCTGGTCTTACAACATATAACATGGCCGCCTGAGACGCAGGATACATGATACAGGGATACAGGGAGGGGGAGAGGGGAAAGAGGCTGACAGTGCTTGGCTGGGGCCAGCGCTTTGACCAGGCAAAAGGGAGGAGGGGGAGGAGAGAGAGAGGGCGAGAGAGAGAGAGAAAGAGAGAAGGAGAGAGAGAGAGAGAGAGAGAGAGAGAGAGAGAGAGAGAGAGAGAGAGAGAGAGAGAGTAAAACTTTGGGCTTCACTACACCCGGCCACACAATGTTAGAAAAAAGACAATAAATATACTTTTTGTGGAAGAAATCAGAAATACTAGAGCACATTTTTATTGACTGCTCGTTTACTCATCTGCTATGGGAAGAATTAAAAATCATAATTCCCTTACGTTTTAATCGAAATATTAAATCTACCGTGTTAGATAGATTATTTGGTTTTCTTAGGGAGAACATATCCATAAATCACGTATTACTTCTGACGAGACGACATATTCATGTAGGGAAAAAGTATAAAAACCACAAATACGTGATTTAATACACTTCATACACCAAACTGTACAGTAAGAAAAATATAATTTAAAAATTAGCTAAACCACTGAAGACTTCATAAAGAAATGGGAAAATGTTAATGACTTGAAAACTATTACTTTTACACCAGTAGTAGAATCTAAAAACGTGATGGATAAAGATGACAAACTTAGTAAAAATTAATCATCTTTCGGATTTCCTTTTTTTCCTCCTATCTATCCCCTACTACCCCCCCCCCCACCCCCCATTTCTCTGTTGTTCGTTGAAAGTAATTCATTTTCTTCATGTTCATTTTGGCAGATTATATACTTGTTATCATTCCATAGATAAAAAGTAATTTAAAAAAAAACTAGAAATCCAGCTTCCCGGCATGGATGGTCGCTATGCGCGTGGTGGCTACCATAGCAACTGCAACTTTGTCTGTTGTTGCCAGTATTGGTGGCTACCATAGCAACTGCAACTTTGTCTGTTGTTGCCAGTATTGGTGGCGTTGATGCTGTCGCTGGTGGGTCTCAGGATCTTTACCTACCAGTGGGACTTCGCCACTGCCATGATGTTGGGTTCCATTCTGTCAGCCACAGACCCAGTCGCAGTGGTGGCCATCCTCAGCGAGCTTGGTACAGACACTGTACACACCGCCCTTACCTTCCCACAACCATCCAAAACTCCACTTTCTTTCCCTCTTCTATATTTCTCTCTCTCCCCACATCATTTCCACACCCCGTTCACCCCCACCCCTTCCACCCATTTCCATTTCTTCCTTGTGCTGCCCCTTACCTTACCAATCAACATACAGTAATGAAGATAAAGAGACACAAAAATGTACAAACAGACAGACGGACCGACAGACTAACAGCCGAAGAAACGGACACACTTTTAGTAGAACGACAGACAAACCGACACACCGACGGATACACACACGTACACCCACATACACAAAAACACGCTTACACACTTACACAATCACACTTACACAAACACACTTACACTCACAACACACACACACACACACACACACACACACACACACACACACACACACACACACACACACACACACACACACACACACACACACACACACACACACACACCAGCGCGCGCGCGCACACACACACACACACATACACACACACATGTACACATACATAGCAAAACGACTTTATTCTTGAAGAACATGAACAATACTGCATGCATGAATAAGTAAGAAATAAATCCTGATTTCACATCCTAATGGGTGGGAACAGCAACAGCAGGACACTTTACAGCACACACATCAACGTCATCATCACCAACGTCAGAAGCAGCAGGGCAGTAGGTGGAAGACAACCATCATTACCAGCACTATCGTTATAATCAATTTTTAAGGTATCCATCATCAAATGATTTTATTATAATTCCATATTTGTCATCATTATCGTTAGTAGTATCACCACTATTCATTATAATCACCTCCCTCCACACACAATTCGCGTAATGATTCTTTCGGCTTTTGGGTCTAGGGGTTTCACTAGTTGTGGAAGGAGTAATAATTAACTCAATCCCTCTCTTACGTCCCACACTCACAGGACATAACACAATCTTTATTAAAGATGATTTTTAATGAGAACTAATCACGGCAAGATTAAATTCAATGCAACAGGATGAAACTTAAAAGAATCATGTCAGCTTACAATTTGTGACTGAAGGGAGGTGGGCTTTTATACTGTCCCGAAATTAAAAAAAATTAACCAAACGTACTCACAAGTTTTGGTTGCCAAGTGCAATCAGCTCTCGACTTTCATCGATGAAACTTCTCATTGAAACTGATATCCACTAAGGAGTGGACATTCACTCACTCTCTCAAACAAGGCTATCCCTCGAGACAAGAGAAAAGGCCATAAATTTGCGGGTTTCACACACACTTGCTCTGACGGGCAAAACTTCTGGAACATTCCACAAGAACACAAACGACGAAGCTTTTCAGGCGATAACTTGTCCAAGAGTCTTGTGGGGGCTGAATCTTCGAACAGGGAAAACGCTGTTCTTTTGGCACACACTTTCAGAGGGTAGGGGAAGATTGGAAAAAACTTTGTTCCACCCTCAACATGGAGTTCTTTACAAGCGTCCACCTTGCATAGCGTCTTGTAGCCAACTATTATTACAATTACGACAGAATTGAACAGCGCATGCGCAACCACCCCCAGCCAATCAAACCGCGATTGCATCATTACCCAATTTGTCTAATACCGGTTCAAGCCGGCCTCAAACTTCGAAGCCAAGGCATGTTCCCAACAAAACCGACTCTCAACCACCGTCTTCAACCTTCTCAGAAAAAAATGATGCTCGAACCGTAACAATTATTTTTAAAACAAACTTCATTAATCCCATATTTGTCATCAGCCATGATAACTCACATATATGTCATCATTTTGATTAGTATTCTCAGCATTATCACACTAAGACAAAACAGACAGCAACAGAATCATCACCTACTCAATCTTGTTATATTCATGATCATCATGATCATCATGATCATCATCATCTTCATCATCATCATGATCATCATCATCATCATCATCATCATCATCATCATCATCATCATCATCGCTATCAGCATCATTACCACCACCATCACCACCACCACCACCACCACCACCACCACCACCACCACCACCACCACCACCACCACCACCACCACTACAACCACCACCACCACCACAACCAACACCACCCCTGCAACTACCATCACCACCAGCAGCACCATCACCACCACCACAACCACCATCAACACCATCATCATCCTCACTACCATCACCATCATCATTATATTTACTACCCTTCACCATCATCATGAGCACCAAGGCAATCACCACCCCCACTAAAATTACTATAATCATTTTCACTTAAATGAATGCAAGCGACACAAATCACACACATGTATCTGTCATTATCGACATCTAAAGCATTACCGTCATAGGTAAGCATATATATGATAAAGTGCCGAAATAGTTATCCGCACCTCCGGCTCATGATTTTATTGAAACATTTTACATCTCTAGGGGATCACACACGCGCCGTGATGCATCCGTCATTCTCTCCATGCGATGGTTCACACAAAGTAGAACACCAAGGAGTCGGCAAGGAATCAAGAATAAACTTTAAATAAAATAAATGGTATCATCTCCCTCCACACAATTCTGTCTAATTATTTCTGCTTTCGCGTCTAGGGGTATCACTAGTGTAAAGGGTTATAACTGATTCACTCACTCTCTCATCTCACATTTGCATGACGTGACACAATCTTCATCAAAGATTTTCTTAATCAGAATTAAACAGGGGTGTAAGTAAGTTCAATGCAATAGGAACCAATAAATAAATCAATCAATCAGGTCAGCCCACACTTTCGACTGAAGGGCAGCAGGCTTTTCCCACCGTCCCACAACAAAAATTGAACGCAGTTTGGTACTCACAAATTCACGTCGACAAACGCCATGAGCGTCTCTGTTTCCATCTACGAGCTTCGTTTCCTTACAACCTATATCCACCACGAAGTGAACAATCATTCACTCTCTCACTCAAGGCTATCCCTTGAGACAAGAGCAAAGGCCATTTCACACCTGTGGGTTCACCCACACACATATATACGCCCAAACTGACAGGGGGCTTGAATGCTCCGCGGGCGCTCAAAGTCAAACGATGAAACTCTCCAGATGATGAACTCAGCTCCAGAGTTTGGCGAAGGCTTCATCTTCATTCAGGGATACTCTGTTCTTCTTGGCACAACCTTTCAGATGGTCGGGGGAGGAATAGAATTTTAACGTGTTCCACCTTAAAACACGGAGTTGCTCGAAAACACATCTGCTTATGTCGATATTCTGCGAGTCAACTGATAAGAAAATCTTCAATCTTCCAACCTCACAGCGAATGTGCCACCATCCTTAACCAATCAAATCATGGTTGCATCATCCATAATTTTGTGAACAACCGGTTCAAGCCAGTCTCAAAGTGCAAAGTTCAGGCTTGTTCCCGCCAAAACATCAAAACGGTGAATGCTTCAAACAATATAAGAAAATAAATAAACGCTGAACTGTAACAAATGGGCAATTTTTACATGAATGAAAGGTGACTCACAATGGTGGGGAAAAAACAATGTAGGGTTCATTCACCAACCCGCTATGTCACAATTCCAAGCAAAACACAAACCAAGTGGAAACATGAGTCATGTCAATCAAATATGGAGAGGACAAATGAATGGAAGATTCCTACCAGTTCGACGTGCAGTTCCAAATCCAAGATCAATGACGAAGAGATTACACAATGCACAGACACAGGACAAGCGTCCTCATAGTGCATTAACCATTGGCAATGATTTTCCCCCCTCCTGGGGGGACAATGATGAAAAAAATCAATCTTTTCACGAGCATGGAGATAATGGAGAAGCGTTGGGGCGGTCGGCAGGTGATGATAGAGTTCTTGCGATGAGCTATGAAGTAAATGTTGTCAGATGGCGTTCAAGCAAAGGAGGTCGTCTCCCTGCCTTCACTGCTTGAGATGAATGGCGATGAATGGCAGGCATTTTCATACTTGAGCACAATACACAACTGAGGCGAGACCATGCCTCCAGCTGCAGGCTGGATTTCAACCTGTCAGTCGAAATTTCTTAGATGTCTGGCCCTGTCTTTTCCTGCTCAAGTGAATTTATATCAAGTAACCGCCTCAAAGCATGCTGGGATGCCGAGGTATCAACTTGGACCAATCATGACAGGTTTAACTAACTGCAGAGACTTTCCACCAAAACAATACATTATCTTCTTCTTCTTCTCGATTGCCGATCACACTTGGAGTCCAGATCTTGAGATATAATCAGTGGTCCTCTGCAGCTTATCCAATGGCCCGTACAGTTTGTTGTGCAAGGATTCCGGCGTTGGCCAAATCTCTGCCCTCAGCAACCGGTGGCTCCCGCAGTCTTGTAGGATGTTGGCCGCGTCCTGTTCTGCCTCTCCACAAGGACACATGGGGGAGGGCACAACATGCATCTTTTTGTGAAGATGCTGATTCAGTCTGTTGTGTCCCGTTCTCAGGCGGAAGATGACAACCTGTTGCGGTCTTGATGGCAGGTCTGCCAGGCTGACGGGGTTGTTCTCTTGATCATGTTCTGCGTGCAGCTTTGCCATTCTGCCCGCTTCTTCATTTCCTTGTACACCGTAGTGGGAGGGGATCCACTGCAGTACTGTCCTCAGGCTCTTGATGTTATTCAGCGCCTGTTCCAGCTGAGGCAGTTTGTTACTGGTCATCGCTTGCAGCACTGACAGAGCGTCGGTCAGAAAGACCACCTGGTTGTCATGGTTGACTCTGTCGCTGATGGCATTTGCTGCATGGATCAGTGCTTGCACCTCGGCTCTATAGTTTGTGCAGTGGAGGCCTGTTGGCATAGCATCTGCTTGCCACTCACCACTGGGGTACTGGATGTATACCCCAGCTCCTCCATTTCTAACGGCATCTGTGGCTGACCCGTCTGTGTAGACCCGTATCCATGCTTCCTGGGGGTACCTTTCGTCAAGCATGTCAAGCGTCAGGGCCTTTTTCACCACACTGCTTTGCTCGTCCTTTGTTGTGAGGTGGGGGACGCTGGTCTGTATGTCCAGGTTTCCCAGTCTGTCTTCCCAGGGTGGGGCGTTAAGGGAGAATGATGGTGCCTCTATCAGCTCTGGCATCACTGCCTGGTGTTTCCTCTGCAAAGCCCTTGCTTCGATCGCAAAGCTTGATCTTTTCAGTCTGCCTGAGGACATCCTCCGGAGTCTGTCACTCATTGGGTGGTCCTGAGTGCACTGGTACTTGATGGTTTGTACCATTGTTTTGCAGTCTCGCCTCTTGCTCAGTGGTGGGATGCCAGTCACCTGTTCCATCTTCTGAATGGGTGTTGATTTCATTGCGCCTGTGATGATTCTCAGCGCTTGGTTCTGTACTTTGTCTAGGGCCTGCTGGTGTGTCTTGGCTGCTGTTGCCCAAGAACTTGACCCGTACTCGAGGTGCGGTCGTACAGTGCCCTGGTAGACTGCCTTGAGGATCTTCTCGTTTGCACCCCAGTGTGTTCCTGCAAGTTTCCGCATGATATTCAGCTTTCTCCTTGCCTTTCCCTCTGCATTCATGATGTGTTGTTTCCAGGTCATTCGCTTGTCGTAGGTGACTCCCAGGTATGTTTGCTGGTCTTCAAAATTCAGAGGTGTGCCCCCTAAGGTCAGTTTGCCTGGTTTTGCTTTGGCAGAGAGTGTGAAGAGAGTGGCAGTGGTCTTCTCCCTGTTGATGGTCACACACCAGGTTTCCGCCCACGCTGCAACCTTTTCAAGGGCAAGCTGCATCCTGTAGGTTGCTGTGGTTGCATACTCTTCCGTGCATTAACAATAACACAACTTATCAACCACCCAACCCACCAACATGTATAGATTCATAATGGGCACAATCTTATCGAGTCAATTTCACCAATGCAATCTTCCTTACGACAAGCTCTGTCAGATTCGTGTTTTTCTTCACCTCAGGTAGCTTCTCTTACAACGGAATGACGGTTAGTTCACCAAATTTAATTCTGAACCGTCACAATCACCATCTTCATCTGACATGAAATTGCTCATATTCATTTGTCGTCGTCGTCGTCGTCATCATCATCATCATCATCATCATCATCATCATCATCATCATCATCATCATCATCATCATCCCCAACATCGTTGTCACCCTCATTTCATACAAATTGCAAGATTCAATGTCATTAAACCAAACATCATTAATAATACATTTGTCAGCATCAGCATCAAAAGCATCACCATCACCATTGTTGTAAATTATTCGTCTTCATTTCCTTGACTATACATTATATATAAATTCTCTTCATGCTGGCAAAGTTAGACTTCAAAGGAGCACTTCATACATTAGTCACTTGCTGATGATACACATCAAAGCTTTTTCCAATCAAGAGTCTTGTATGGCAACATGGGTACTCGAATTACCTCCCCTTATCGGTATGGGGAGGCATGGGTACTCGAATTACCTCCCCTTATCGGTATGGGGAGGCATGGGTACTCGAATTACCTCCCCTTATCGGTATGGGGAGGCATGGGTGGAATCAACACAAAGCCACCATCTGTTCTCCATATCTGTTCTCGGGTGCTTGCAACGTTGTCTCAAGATGATGAATATGCCAATAATTGCACGGGCAGAACAGTATTTGGCTACACACACACACACACACACACACACACACACACACACATACATACATTCGCACATACAAACAAACGCGCTCGTATATA
>JAWQFJ010017450.1:37500-41401 GCA_034096865.1 Theodoxus fluviatilis
GTATCTGCCTGTCTGTGTGTGTGTGTGTGTGTGTGTGTGTGTGTGTGTGTGTGTGTGTGTGTCTGTCTGTGTGTCTGTGTCTGTCTGTCCCGACTTAACGGCTGATATCTCAAAAACTACTGGACGGATTTCCTTGAAATTTTGCACACTTACTGGAAGTTAGGTCCGATTGAATGTATCAAACTTTCAGAATCGAGGTTTGAACAGAAAGTGGTTTTTAAGGTCGTACACTCGGAAGCACCTCCCTAAATACTCAATTGATGGAATGGCGAGGGCTGTTTAGTTGACGGAATGGCGAAATGCGTGACGTGATCTAAACTGACAGAACAATGCCAGCCACCGGGAGAGGAGCGGGGGAGAGTAGCGGAGGCTATGACAGCTGGGAGATAAGGGAAGGGAGGACAGGGGGGTGGGGGTGGGGGGGTGGGAGAGAGAGAGAGAGAGAGAGAGAGAGAGAGAGAGAGAGAGAGAGAGAGAGAGAGAGAGAGAGAGAGAGAGAGAGAGAGAGAGAGAGAGAGAGAGAGAGGGGGGGGGGATTGTCCATCCGCGTGGCCAGTTCAACTCTGGGAACAGCCACAGTCTGAGCGCTAAACCTGGAGGTTCAGCGCCAGTGGTTTTTATCTGTCTGTGTGTGTGTGTGTGTGTGTGTGTGTGTGTGTGTGTGTGTGTGTGTGTGTGTGTGTGTGTGTGTGTGTGTGTGTGTGTGTGTGTGTGTGTGTGTGTGTGTGTGTCTGTCTGTTTGTCCCGACTCAACGGCTGATTTCTCAAAAACTACTGGACGGATTTCCTTGACATTTTGCACACTAACTGGAAGTTAGGTCCGATTGAATGTATCAAATTTTCAGAATCAAGGCTTGAAGAGAAAATGGTTTTTTAAGGTCGTACACTCGACATCGCCTCCCCAAATACTCCATTCATGGAATGGCCAAATTGCGAAATGTGTGACGTCATCAACAACGTGACGTCATTTGCGAGTAGAGTTTTGAGGATAATGAATTTTGTACACTCGGAAGCACCTCCCTAGATAGTCAATAGATGTAAGAGCCTAATCGAGTCAAACTCTTTTCCTACGTTCACAAAACAACATTTGGCTTCTTGGTATGATGAACGTCTACCAGCAGACGCAAAAAAGCGATACTACGCTGTGTTGGGGGTACTACTAATGACCGCAATATACCGCAATATACCGCAATATAATGCAATATACCGCAATACCCCCAAATACACTCTCAGAAAAGAAAAAAAAAACATCAACAGATCGATGCTAAAGACGTGCTTTTGATATTGCGCGATCATGCCGAGAAGAAAACAACGTTCGGAGAAGTTTAGACACAGTAGATCACGCTGCTGTCGAATAGGCCTACATGCAGCCTGTTTTGCAAGACGTCTACGTGATCTACTGTGTCTAAACTTCTCCGAACGTTGTTTTCTTCTCGGCATGATCGCGCAATATCAAAAGCACGTTTTTAGCATCGATCTGTTGATGTTTTTTTCTTTTCTGAGAGTGTATTTGGGGGTATTGCGGTATATTGCGGTGTATTGCGGTGTATTGCGGTATATTGCGGTCATTAGTAGTACCGCTGTGTTGGCTTATAATTCATTCCATTTGTGAAACCGGTAAAATATATGTACCATCTAGATCGTTGCCTTTGCTGGTTAAAAGCCTGGAATTGCCAAGCGAACTAGCTGAATGTCGACACAATCACGCGGCACTGTTGTACATTTGCAGTCAACGTAAGATCTCGTACGACGATTTGATTCAAGGCCTAGTGCTAATTGTTTTGATGGTCTGGTCTCAGTGTCACAAAAATATGATGATTTAATCAATCCCTGATTTAAAAAATAAGTACGTTGCCCTATATTGATCGACATTCTGAGTGAAATAGATCTATTTCACTGTCCCGCCCGGCGAACTAGCTTGTTGCCGGCTGTATCGAGCTTGTGTGTTTGTGTAGGCCTACTCAAAAGTCAAAATCACAGTCGTCTCCGAATCAAGGAATAATCAGAGTAAGGGGGGAAAACATTTCGTTTGTTTTGTTTTGTTCTTGCAGCACTTCAAAGATGGTGTGTAGGTCTGTGACTGTCTGTCTCCATGTGTTTTGTGGTGTGTAGGTCTGTGACTGTCTCCATGTGTTGTGGTGTGTAGGTCTGTGACTGTCTCCATGTGTTGTGGTGTGTAGGTCTGTGACTGTCTCCATGTGTAGTGGTGTGTAGGTCTGTAACTGTCTACATGTGCTGTGTGGTGTGTAGGTCTGTGTCTGTCTCTCTCAATGTGTTGTGTGGTGCGTAGGTCTGCGACTGTCTCCATGTGTTGTGGTGTGTAGGTCTGTGACTGTCTGTCTCCATGTGGTGTGTAGGTCTGTGACTGTCTGTCTCCATGTGTTGTGTGGTGTGTATGTCTGTGACTGTCTGTCTCCATGTGTTGTGTGATGTGTAGGCCCCAAGCTAAAAGACACATTTTTGACTCACATGCGAACCAAAAGTGAGTCTATGTACTCACCCGTGTCGTCCGTCCGTCCGTCCGTCCGTCCGTCCGGGCGTAAAAAACTTAAACGTTGAATTTTTCTCGGAGACTATTAAGTCTATCAACACCAAATGTGGCATGATGGTGTATGATGACAAGGCCTCAAAAAACATACATAGTGACTTGACCTTGCTTCAAGGTCAAGGTCGCAGGAGCCATAAATGTTGTCTAAAAAACAGCAATTTTTCACATTTTCTCAATTTTCTCTGAAGTTTTTGAGATTGGATACCTCACCTATACATGGTATATAGAGCAAAGTAATCCCTATCTTTTGATACCAGTTTAATTGACCTTGCTTCAAGGTCAAGGTCACAGGAGCTCTTCAAAGTTGGATTGTATACATATTTTGAAGTGACCTTGACCCTGAACTATGGAAGATAACTGTTTCAAACTTAATAATTATGTGGGGCACATATTATACTTTCATCATGAGACACATTTGGTCACATATCATCAAGGTCAAGGTCACTTTGACCCTTATGAAATGTGACCAAAATGGGGTAGTGAACCACTAAAAGTGACCATATCTCATGGTAGAAAGTGCCAATAAGCACCATTGTGCTTTCTATGTCTTGAATTAACAGCTTTGTGTTGCATGACCTTGAATTACCTTGACCTTGGGTCAAGGCCACATGTATTTTGGTAGGAAAAATGTGTAAAGCATTCCTTAGTTTAGTGTATGATGTCATTGCTAGGTGTAGTTGATTGGCCTTGACCTTGAAGGTCACCTGAAGGTCAAGGTCATGTAAAGGTCAAGGTCAAGCATGTGAGTCATATGGGCTTTGCCCTTCTTGTTGTATGATGCATTGTGTTTTTTTAATGCCAAAACCTGGAGGTTCAGCGCCAGTGGTTTTTATAGTAATCAATCAGAAAATATTACAGATATAAAAGGTATCTCCAAACACACGTAAAAGCGAGTTTGGACAGGTTTTGTGATGGCTGGTCACGTTAGGTATGTTTCGCAAACGGTTTGTTGCAGCTAGGGAAAATAAACAGTAGCCAAAACCAGCTAACCAAGTGTGTGTGTGTGTGTGTGTGTGTGTGTGTGCGTGCGTGCGTGCGTGCATGCGTGCGTGCGTGCGGGCGTGTGTGTGTGTGTGTGAGTGTCTGTTTGCGTGTGCGCGCGCGCGTGAGTGTGTTTGTGTGTGCGTGTGAGGGTGTGTTTGTGTCCGTGTGTTTGCATTTGTGTGTATGTGTGTGTGTGTGTGTGTAAGGGGGGGGGGGTTGCGAGCGTTTTCTTCTCTGTGTGTGTGTGTGTATGCACATGAATGTGCGTGTGTGTGTGTGCGTGCGTCTGTGTGTGTGTGTGTGTGTGTGTGTGTGTTGTGTCCTGTAAGTGTGTTGTCCAGTGCGTGTGTTGTCCAGTGCGTGTGTTGT
>JAWQFJ010017458.1:0-60052 GCA_034096865.1 Theodoxus fluviatilis
CAAAGGTTACAGTCAAGTGGTGAATGCCTCTTCAGTCACTGCTGTAGCCACTGCCTCCCCCCGCCTTTTAAATGCATGATACAAGTACCTTGCTACAGATCTTATCACCATTATATCTTGCTCCATCAGTAGGTATTGGATCTCTACCTTCACATTAGGGAGATTTCTAAGGAACTTTCTTCTCAGGTCCTCATATACTGGACATTCAAGAAGAAAATGTCTTTCACACTCATCTGTTTCATAACATGCTGGACACAAGTATGTGTTGAAATCACTTTCCTTTACATATCGGTATTTATGCACATACAGGTCGGTAAATCCCATACGGAAACGAATGTACACATCTCTAAATACTTTCTTGTCAATACTGTACAAATACATTTCTTTATACCGTAGTGCTTTGAAACAACGAAAAAAGGAATATCTATCACTAGCATTCAAAGCTTCAGACCACATTGTATTATATTCATTTACCATTCGTTTTCTTAGTTCTCTCAAGAATTCACCCTCACATTGCACTTTCTGATTAGTCCAGATTTCCAAGAATCCATATCTACCTAGTAGATCTTTTATTCTGTTTGACCAGTTTTCATTCGAGCCAGATGCCAACATCATGCTGTAAGCTTTGCGAGGGTATCTACTGGATTCCATTTTCAGTAAACGCAGCCAGTACTTGATAGCCCTCATTGAAGCAGTTATGTACAAGGGGTATCTACCCGTATCTCCGTACACCATTAAATTTGGTACCTGCATGGGTAAATTAAGAAAACGTTTAATAGCCTGTAAATGTACACATTCCACAACATAACATTGACTGGTGCCCCACAGCTCGGCGCTATACAACAATACTGACTGCACCTGAGCATCGAATAGTTTAAAATATACATCTGGCGACATACAATCCAGTCTTCGTAGACATCTAGATATCTGCATCATGGCACCTTTCGCTCGTTGTACGAGATCATATTGCATACTGTTAAATGAGAGTCTGGTAGTGAATAATACACCAAGATATTTGTATTCGTTCACCGTTTCTAACCTTTTGGAACCTAAGTACCATATCTCATGGTCAGCCAAGTATCCTCCATTGCGAAATACAATGACCTTTGTTTTTTCGTGATTAACCTGCAGGCCGACTGCAACCGTTCCTTTCTCTAAATAGTTTAATTGGTTTTGAAGTCCTATTGCTGTATCAGAAATAAGAGCAATATCATCTGCATACAATAGTGCATATATCGTCGTATAGTCCGGCATAAGCTGGATACCATGTCTACCGTATTTCGAAATATATTTTGCAACATAATTCACCAAGAGGGAAAATAGGATCGGAGACATCTTGCAGCCCTGCTTCAGTCCGCAGTTACATTCGAATACATCTCCGTAGCCATTGTTGCATCTAACAGAGCACAGAACTTGAGAGTATATGGCTTTTAGCATCTCGAGTAATCTCCCTTGCAGCCCGTATTTTTCTAGTATTTCCCACAGGATCTTTCTATCTACCCAGTCAAACGCCTTCTTCAGGTCCACAAATGCAACATATACTTTCCGACGTCTCGAAAGATATCTCTGCACAACTGAATGCAGTACAAAAACATTATCCATGGTAGAATAACCTCTTCTGAAGCCTGCCTGTTCTTCACCTACTAAACCGTTACTCTCCACCCAGTCATTTAATCTATCAGTCATGATAGAGGTAAAAACTTTGCTGAAGCAACTTAACAGCGAGATCCCCCTGTAATTGTCTGGAACTGAGGGATCTCCTCTTTTATGTATCGGGAGAATAATAGATTTGCTCCATATCTTTGGGTACTTATTCATTAAGAAAATAGAATTAAAAAGAGTGACAATGTGACTAATCAAAGAACGTGGAGTACATTTGAGCATCTCGGGTAGTATTTCATCGGAACCTGACGCAGCTCTTGATTTGAGTCTGTTGATAGCACCCACTACTTCAATTTCTGATATGTCATCTTCCAGGGTGGAAAAATCATTGGCTACGTCAAGAACCCCATCCTCAATAAAACTTCGCTGTTCTGGATTTGGGATCTCAAATAACGCTTTAAAATGTTCTCTCCAGACATCACCCCCTATCTGACCATCTACATATGCTTTTGCATTGTACCTCCTAATGTTCTTCCAAAACACACTGGGATCATGTAAATTTGTCACAAGGGTTGTCACAGCCTCTTTCTTATAATCAGCCTTTTTACGTTTTATCATCTGCTTGTACCTATTTCTTTCTTTGCTATACTGTATTTTGTCTTCTTTTTTCTGGGAGCGAATGTATTTTCTAAGTATACTACGGAGTATTCTTTTAGATGACCAGCAGTCTTTATCAAACCAAGGGTGCCTACGACTTCTCTTGTAGTGTACAATCTTTTTCCTAAAAAGTTCACCTGCTTGTACGTAACGATTCACAATATCTTCTGTCAATTCATCAACATCATGCTTGGCAGTATTGTGTGAAATACCATCGTCAAAGATCTTGATAAGATTACTCTGAAATTGCTCTTTGAGATTTGGGTCCCACATTAATTGGTAGCTAATTACTTTATCTTCTACAGAACTTAAAATCATTTCTAGGTTACAAGTCACAGTTAACTCGAGGCAGAGATGCGAAGTCAAAATATTTTCTCTTACATTCAGATTTGTACACATTGATAGCAATTCTTTAGATATCAGAAAATAATCAATGACACTGTTCCCCATTTGTGATATGTTCGTATAGTTTCCACTTGTTTCCCCTGGTATACTACCATTTCCCACACACAACTCGTATCCCATACAGACTGATAACAGTGTTTGCCCAAAATCATTAACAACATTGTCTTGAGAAATACGAGTTGTGAATACATCATGTCTCAAATTTGTTACATCTGAATTCCCCATATTTAATCTTCCTGTACGTGCGTTAAAGTCACCGCAAACAATCATTGAACATTCTGGAAAGGTTACGGAAACGTGTAGCAAACAATTCTCTAACATGAATATACCATTAGTTTCATCTTTATCGTTGTAATATGGCGACCCCACTGGGGGAATATATGCCCCTATTAGAATAACATCAAAGTTTGTCCCCAGCAGTTGCTTTTTTATCTTCAGGACAAGAGTATTTTCAACATTGCATTTAACTGGTTCAACCCATTTGGCCACACAGTGGTTTACAAGAAAAATAACGCCGCCTGATCTGCGACCTCTCATGGATAATTTATGAGCTTTTGCTAGAAATACATCAAAGTGTCTCTTCAAGCAGTCATTTTCAATAAATTCGACGAAAGTTTCAACGAGACACACAATATCAAATTTCAATAGATATTCAATAAATTCTGGATCATCGAACTTAGAGATGATACCCTCAATATTCCATGAAAGGAATCGTAGACCACTACCTGAAGGACAGTCTGGTGATGAAGGGCCTCGGCCTCCCCGCTAGGTACTGCTGCTTCTTGCCTGTGCCCTGGTCATGTAGCGAGGCTCTTCGCGTCCCCGCTGCTCACGTCCGCGTAGGTCGCGCTGCTCGCCGCCTGGCTGGGTACGCCCTCTGCGCTGGCGGTCGTTCTGCGAGGCGTCTGCGTATCCGGCACCCCTCTCCTCTCTTTGCTCCCGTTGCTGGCTGCAGTCCTCAGCTGTCAGGTCCTCCGCGTTAGCTGCCGTAGGTCTGTCTAGGTTTGACGTGGTATCCGCGGAAGCATCGACAAACACCTCCTCGGCGTCTTCTGTTGTCACGGAGTTCTCTGGCGGACTGGTGGCGCTCAGTCCCACGTTGCTTTTGGTTACCCAGTCAAGTAGAGAGCGCTGAGAACCATCTGCATGCTCTGCACGTGCGCACCGGGGTTTGCCGCTCGCTGAGTTCGTCGTGGTTCTACGGTCGTCGGCTTGCTCTACATGGGTCTGAGCACGTGCGGCTCGCCCCTGTTTTTCCTGCACTGACCGCTTGCTGCTGCGTGCATCGGTGCCTGGCAACGGCGTGGTGTTGTCCCTGGCCACATCCGGACTCGAGGTTGAACCGGAAGTGATGGTAACGATGTCGGTCGACTTTTGAGTCTTGGTGGCGGACACCGCCGAAACACCAACTTCACCAGCGCCCACCACTGAAAGATCGGCATCCACCACCTCCCTAGTAGTCGCCTGAGGACCAGTGGATGACTGAGCGCACTGTTCTAGCCAAACTCTGTCTGAAAGGGTGATCAAGTTCCCTTCATTCACGGCACGAGCTAGTTTCTTACTGCGTTCATCAGGGAGCCTTGTGCTGTAACGAGGATGGCTACGGTGTATCAAGGTAGGGTTCCAATGTTTGTCTACTCTTCCCTCTCGCCCATGTCCGCCTGTGGTCCCATTCGGAGCTGCACTGGGAGCGGGGCCTGCGTCTCGAATGCGGTGTGTGCTGGTCAGGCTGCTGTCTGTATTCACGTGACGTGGAGCACGACGTGAGGAATCTGTAGCAGCGTCTCGGTAGAAGAGCTGGTTATTTCTGAAATAGCCCACTCTTCCCTCCTTACGGAGATTGCGCAGCAGTGCTGTCTGTCTTGTCGTCAGGTCCCCAGATATCTTCACTCCCCTGGCTCTGAGAGGATCCCTGCCACGTTGAAGGAGTACCAGTTTGACTGACCACGATGCGAGAGAAACGAGGATCGGTCGAGGTTGCCTGTGCTGCTGGTTGCGAGGCCCTAATCTGTGCACGCGTACAATATCCCTCTCGCCCCAGTCCACATCAGGCACAGCTTCCCTCATCAGGTGCACTACAGTGTGGAGGCAGTCCCAGTATGATTCTCTTCCTGCTTCTGAGATACCAAACAGCCTGATGTTGTTTCTTTTTGCCTCTATCTCCAGATTTTCGAGCTGCTTATCAGTTGTACTCACACTGTCTAGGCATACGTTCGTGACATAACTAAGCTTTTCTTTGATGTCATCCTGCTCAGATTGGGTCGTGTTTCTCCATTCTATCAGCTGCTGGTAGTAGGCCTGCATTCGCTTCTCACTTTCTTGCACGCACATTTTCAACTGTTCTTGTTGTTCGCAGATCCATTTCATAAAGGCCTTGGTGTTCGTCACCTCACTCTGTAGACCATGAAACTGCTCGTGGAGCATATCCTTCAGGCTGTCCATCCGTCTTTCGAAGCCTTCATTCATAGACAGCATCTGGGCATGGAACCTTTCAAGCTGAGAGAGAGAGAGAGAGAGAGAGAGAGAGAGAGAGAGAGAGAGAGAGAGAGAGAGAGAGAGAGAGAGAGAGAGAGAGAGCGGGCGGGGGGTGGGCTGTGGGGCGGTGGGGGGGTGGAAAGTATGAGAGTTAAGAAGGTAGGAGGGGGGGATAGAGAGAGAGAGAGTGAGGAGAGGAGAGAGAGATACGGGAGAGGATGAGAGAGAAGAGAGAGCGAGGGGACCCAGACCAAGGGCAGGGACAGGGACAGACAGGACCAGACAGGGACAGACAGCCTAGAAACAGACAGACAGACAGACAGACAGAGAGTAATGAGCTGAGTTACTGATAAGCTAATTAAATATTACCAGCAAGTGCAGTTTGGCGAATGAGCAAAATGATCTTTAAAACTGAGACAATTCTTGCTGCCCTGCCATCAATATGTACATACTGCTTTCCACTGCTCTCAATGTGCTCTGTTCTTTGTAAGGAAATTTTCTGCAGGACATATGGCCAGCAAAATGTTTTAATAGTTAAAATCACCACAATGTTTAAAACCCCTCTTGGAGCATACAAAAGTTTCAAGTGCAATACAACACAGTAAACTGATTTCTGGACAGAACTCTAATATTTCAATAATTGTATTGTGCTGTTTCATGAGCATGTTCCCTGCATAAATGAATATGACATGTGCCTAAAAAAAATGTGCATTAGTGCAACAAAGCAATGGTTCAAATAACAAGTCAAATTAACAAACTTTGCACCTCTATGTATTCAAACCTGAAGTTTCAGGAAGTAGCATTGGGCTAGATTGTCTCCCTTGCAGTCTAGTGCACATGGCAAAACCACAAGCATTGACTTGCACTGTTGCAGTATGCTTGCGTGTGCATGCATGCACATGCATACATGTGTATATCAGAAAAAATGTTCTTTGTCCAATTTGAACTGAGTTTAATTTTCAACCATCATATCAGCCCAGGCATAACGATTGATCCTATGCAGCCAAAAAAGTACTCCTCAATTCCTAACATTTAGTATATCTTTATTTTTAATTCAGCCCTGGGCAAGTGTAGTTGGGGCAAATTGTTCGTAATGCAGTCTCCCGTTAAAAGTATTCCCTGGGTAGAGAGTTTTTGTTACCTCCCTTGTCATTCAATAGTCTCTCCTACTTGCTGCATCATAGCGAAACAAATGAGAGGCATAAGAAAACTTCGCAAGAGCTTTATCCTCGATTGTATCATCCAACACAGCAATCGACAACTAAACAACTCTGTTTTAAAAAATCGCTTGACATAGATCCTTCAAGATTATCACACATTAGCCCTGTCCAAAACAAATATTCCCAAGGCGATCACAGACTGATTAGTATTACTCGACGGTGGACGAGGGAGATTTTCTATTCCTGACAAGCACACCTGTGGGTCGTAATAACTAATATGAATGGATGTTAAAGTAAAAGTTAAACGTGAAACGAAAAGTTGCTGTCTCAACATCAGTAACTAAGTAAACATTGACCATCAAATCACAAAGAACTTCAATCTGGAAGACCACTGAATTAGAATAGCACACCATTCATCAGCGGTCATATATGCTAGTACATTGCCTGTTGAGAAATCATCACTTACATTCTTCCTCAGATGGCACCTCGAAGATACGGCCATAGACAGGTGACGTATGAAGCATGCGAGAGTTCGCGAAATGAGAATAGGTTTCCCTCTGCAGGCTATTGCGCCCATAAGCACACAAAATCCGAAAGCATTGAATCATTTTGATGCATTAGATTCTGTGCCGGTGACCTTAAGATCATAACTTTCAAATGGGGACAAATATTATATTAAGTGATGTCGTCAGAGGTACGGCCGACACCGGCACCAGCCATGTTTGTTGTCATTGATCACGTGACTTTGACTTTTCGTACCTCAGAGCATTAAATGACTATCGATAACTTTAAAGTCATCCTGTCTACTTTTTCATCACAAGTTTTTAGCAGCAACTAAATGGTTATTCATTCTACACATTCTTAATGAAATCTTCTCCCCAAACCCTTGAAAGATGTGTTTTATATGTGCAAAAAAGAATTGTTTATCAGCACTAAAGGGAAGTCACTCCAATGCTGTGCGTGGTAATTTCCTGCTAAATTTCCCCAGCAGTTTGGCATATGACAATGACAGAAGTCAATGCTTATAGTATGTGTTAACAGGCTTAAGCAAGAGGAGATAAATTCTAATGAACGTCGGCTGCTGTTTGCAATTTGTTACTCGTTTGAATGCTGCGTTGCAGTCACTGGACGTCAAATTGTTTCGACGAGAAAGACTATCACACTTCCTTAGTAAGCCTTAGCCGCAAGTGCTGTGCTTTACAAGTTTACGAGTTGGGTCGGATGAAGTGCACCTTCTCATCGTTATAGCAGCTCAAGACCAAACTTGCTTTTCATTCTCAAATAGCTGTGACGACCTGATCTTGTCAATCATCATGCTACGAAGAGGTGGATATGATGATCCATCGGAAAAACCGCTTTTCGGGGAGCCTCGTCCAGTGGTGAGGAATATTTATTTATCTGTCATCTGTGGAATAGGAACTTAGGAAGCACTGATTCAGATTTATATAGGACGATTTCACGTCATCATTTATTAATCTGTAATGTGTACCCAATAATTTTGCAGTAAGCAAACCTTTTTACAAAGTGTCGTTCCTTCTTTGAAACCCTGTCAAGATACAGTTAGTTGCCAGTGTAGCTTTCCGACATCTATATCCCTATCCGCCCATCGAAGTTAATTAATGCTTATCTGAGTTGGCAGTAAAAGCAGATGGTGTTTGGGGAATTTATAACAGATGTAAAACATAAAAAGACGCACACAATGTAATGGCGTTTTGCACGGCACAGCACTGTTAATACAGTCCATATTCGAGCCTCTACATGTATAACACCACCCAATAGACAATACTGCAATAGTCATCAATTAGAGTCTCCCTGTGGGTTCGGGGTAAGAATTGACCCACCATGTCTCCCTAAGGCTAAACGATACGTAAGAGGCAAATAACTCAGGACACCGTGCGTTTAAACTGTCCTAGTGATGTTCATGCTTAATGGCCTTACATAGCCTACAAAGGCTGATAGGCCGTAAAATACTATCCATCTATCCATCCATCATCAATTAGAGTGCACATTGTCAAATGTGATTGCTGAAAACTCTTTGCTCACCAAGTACAGCAGAACACTTACAAGCCTTAGTTGTATGTCAGTTGAGTATGTTGTAGCTCAATTTTGTGTGTGTACGGGTTTGTTTGTTGTTGTTTTATACATTATTGTAGAGCTTGGGGTAGTGGGAGGTTTGGAGGTGGTGTGGGATGGGATGTCTTGACATACATGTGTGTCTCAGAGGTAGGACAGCCAAGAGAAAAACACTCACAAACACACACACATACACACACACACACACAAACACACACATACACACACACATATACACACACAGAGCCATGATGTGGATGCTTTGTTCACAGATGATCCCTTCTTGCCATTCAAGCTTTCTAGCTTTGCTGTATTTATAGTTGCTTGGACATAGTGTTTGGCAGGTTTCAACCCTTTTGAAAATGAAGTTCGCAATTGTGATTGATTTTGAGACCTAGATTATATATAGTACATATGGTTTATTGGGAAAAGTTGTTTAAAGTTGAACTCACAACAACAAAATCAATAACAGGAACAATAACAAAAGCAGAAGTGGTACCACCATAAACACCACCATCACCTGTAACCACTGCCACCATCACCACCACCACTGTCACCATCACCACCCACCACCACCACCTCAACCATCACATTGATACTCACCACCACCACCACCACCACCACCACCACAACAACAACAACAACCACAACAACAACAACAACATGCAAAATTCTTGTTTTCAGATGCATTGTCAAGAACTAACCATTTATCTGAACAAGCAGAGACTTGAGGCAGTGATGAAATCTCAGAGTTCATATAGAGATGATAGTGTTAAAACAGAATAGTAGATCTTTATGTTTCACATAGTGCTGATTGATCTGAAAGCACATTCATGAGTAAGTTACACTGTATAGTGTAAATGCCTTAACCCATTATGATCTACAGCGTGTGATGAAAACGGCTTCTTAAAACCTGAGGTTTTTTCAAGTAAAAACACAAAGTTGACAACACATTAAAAAAATTATGTCTTCACTTCTACACTTCATAGAAACAATAAATACACCACTGTCAAATGCGACGTCTGCGTAGCATCCAGTCTGAAAGGGAGATGTAACATGCGCGTAGCATCCGGTCATAATGGGTTAATGTGCAGTGACATTTTTTTCTTTTCACCTCACTGCATTTGCTTAGCTTGGGAATGCAGGTCTTTGATGCATATATGTCCCAGTGCCCTTTTTTATGTCTAAGCAAAATTTTGTCAGAAGCCATTAGAATAATATATTTTAAAATCTACAAGCGCTTAGTATGCTACAATTTTTTTTATGCCTGAATTGTTGTTGAAATGAGTGTGCAGTCAAATGAATAAGCAGGACCAAGCAGAATGTAGCATTGCCAGATTTCCAGTGGATCACGCTACCCTTTGGAAACTAGCAACACCCATAGATTCATGGAAGAATGACCAAGTGCTTCTTGATGACAAAAATTGTGTTTTCTGCTTCAGTCAGGTGCCTTAGGGCTAGACATTTGGATTTTTAGTTTCACTTCTCAAATGACTTCTTCCTTTTGTTCTGAAGTGAATGTGGTCTTGTGGCGAGACAATGTTTTTTCATGCCTTCTGGTTATTAGTATTACTAGAAATGTTTAATATGCGTCTGCTGAGCCGTAGCTTTAGCGGTTTTTTTCATTGCCCTGAGCCGGTGTCAGTAAAGAATGGTGGACTCCACTGGCGTTTTAACGCTGACCAACCTGTGACTTTCAACTTGTGAATTGACCAGTCAGAGTGGAGTGGGATGAACAGTGGTGATTGGACTGACTGAACTTGGTGACGTCAGTGAAGGCATTTAAGCGAGTGTCGCCGGATGCTCGTGGCGTCATATCATTTATTTTTAGCGGAGCAGTGACATCGGCGCCCTGCTTGGTGTAGGTGTTTTGCTCTTCGCTGGTGACTTCGGTCTGTACGCAAGAGCGGTGGAACTCTTCGCTGGTGACTTCGGTCTGTACGCAAGAGTGGTGGAACTCTTCGCTGGTGACTTCGGTCTGTACGCAAGAGCGGTGGAACTCTTCGCTGGTGACTTCGGTCTGTACGCAAGAGTGGTGGAACTCTTCGCTGGTGACTTCGGTCTGTACGCAAGAGCGGTGGAACTCTTCGCTGGTGACTTCGGTCTGTACGCAAGAGTGAAGGAGGAACAAGTTCCCTCTGCACGACCCAGAGGAAGAAATGCCAGAGAGAGAGAGAGAGAGAACGAAAGGATGCCAAGTTCAACTGTTTTCATCGACTGTGGTGATTTTCCTCCCGGGTCACCGGCTGCAATGTCGGTGCACTCAGACCCCCTTCCCCCAATTTCAACCCCTGTGCTGGCGCGATAGGCGCGGGGTATAAGTCCGTGCTTCTCCAACTCCACGATTTCATCGAAAGGGTCAGCTAAGTACACTTAGTTAATTACCTCGGCTCGGGCAGACATCTTTCTTTTCATTGTTTGTTTTTCCATGTCTCGCTGCAAGTTTGTTGAAATGAATTGATTGCTTCTACTTGCATTCTATGCATTTTTGTAGCGCTTGACGCCCATTCACCTTTCACGGGTAAATGCATCCTGAAAATTAAACTACTTCCTTTGACTTGATATTGGTTTTGCCATTGCTTCATTGTCAGACATTTACCATCTAGCGTTTGAATGGAGGAGTGAAGGTGCGTGCTTGGTTCTTCCCCTAGACATTTAAACAAGCCATTTGATTAAAGAACGAGTACGTCACATTTGGGGGCCTTTCGTCGCGGGATAATTTGAACTAAATGCAATAAGTAAAGTAAATCTGAATTCATGTTTTACAGTTAAGTCTGGAGTGTCTGTACCTTGAGCGAGAGTGATATGACCTGACCTGCCATTTCTGTTTTTGATTCACCTTGTTGCTCGCATGCCTTGCTGCACTGTGTGACCTTGTTTTGACTAGCTAAAAGCGTACAGTTACTGCTGTTTGAAGTTTTTGCTGAGTTCAGTAGTGTGTGAAGCTAGCAAATCCTTACAATGGGTGAAGTAGTGCTGCCGTCAATTGAGTTGATCTGTTTTTTGAAAGGGTCAAGTTTGAAGTTTGTGGTGAAGACGTTAGGTTTGAGTGCAAGCGAGGGGGCTACTGAAGGTGAATTGCGAGAGATCTTGTTCAAGTTCAGAAGAACAGTGATAACGGAGAAATGGGAGGCGGAGCAGAGGGAGAAAGATGCAGAGCGGAAGGAGAAGAGGAGGCGGCATGAATTGGAGATAGAAGCCGAGAGAGAGAGAGACAGGGAGGATGCAGAGAAAGAGAGAGAGAGGGAGAAGTATGAGGCAGAGAGAGAGAGGGAGGCTGAAGAAGCGGAGAGAAAGAGAAAACTGGAGGTTGAACAGATAAGGGAAGAGATAAAGGCAGCCAGAGGGATGATAAAGGCATATAGAGACAAAAAGTTGGAGCAGAAGAAGAGAGAGAGAGCTAGGAAGGTTGTTGCTGAGGAGGTTGTTGTTGCTGAGGAGGTTGTTGTTGCTGAGGAGGTTGTTGTTGCTGAGGAGGTTGTTGTTGCTGAGGAGGTTGTTGTTGCTGAGGAGGTTGTTGCTGAGGAGAGTCGGTGTGAGGAGGTTGTTGCTGAGGAGAGTCGGTGTGAGGAGGTTGTTGCTGAGGAGAGTCAGTGTGAGATGGTTGCTTGTCGTTCGTTGGAGAGAGTGGGAATTGACAGAGTCATAGTCGAGGACAGGGTCAGAGTCGGAGACAGGGTCAGAGTCGAGGACAGGGTCAGAGTCGAGGACAGGGTCAGAGTCGGAGACAGGGTCAGAGTCGGAGACGGGGTCAAGGACAGAGACGTAGTCAGGGACAGAGACGTAGTCAAGGACAGAGACGTAGTCAGGGACAGAGACGTAGTCAGGGACAGAGACGTAGTCAGGGACAGAGACAGAGTCAGGGATGGAGACAGAGAAGTGTCAATGGTGAAGGTGGAGGGAGAGGACAAGTGTGTGAGAGAGGAAGAGATGGAAGTTGAAGGATGAGACTGAGAGTGGGGTGTTGATGTGTTCCACCCGGAAGAAGAGGGAGAAGTTGAAGGATGAGACTGAGAGTGGGGTGTTGATGTGTTCCACCCGGCGGAAGAGGAAGTGTGCGGAAGTTGAGCATGAATCTTGTGGGAATGAGAGAGGTGATGTGGTTGGCTGTTTTCTTGATTGAATTGTGAACTGTGAAAAATGTCATATCCATAACATTTTTCTCATTATGGAAGGGAGGTGTGGCGAGACAATGTTTTTTCATGCCTTCTGGTTATTAGTATTACTAGAAATGTTTAATATGCGTCTGCTGAGCCGTAGCTTTAGCGGTTTTTTTCCTTGCCCTGAGCCGGTGTCAGTAAAGAATTGACCCCTGTGTAGGTGAATGACTTGAAAGTGTTACGAGTGTAGTGGACTCCACTGGCGTTTTAGCGCTGACCAACCTGTGACTTTCAACTTGTGAATTGACCAGTCAGAGTGGAGTGGGATGGACAGTGGTGATTGGACTGACTGAACTTGGTGACGTCAGTGAAGGCATTTAAGCGAGTGTCGCCGGATGCTCGTGGCGTCATATCATTTATTTTTAGCGGAGCAGTGACATCGGCGCCCTGCTTGGTGTAGGTGTTTTGCTCTTCGCTGGTGACTTCGGTCTGTACGCAAGAGCGGTGGAACTCTTCGCTGGTGACTTCGGTCTGTACGCAAGAGTGGTGGAACTCTTCGCTGGTGACTTCGGTCTGTACGCAAGAGCGGTGGAACTCTTCGCTGGTGACTTCGGTCTGTACGCAAGAGTGGTGGAACTCTTCGCTGGTGACTTCGGTCTGTACGCAAGAGCGGTGGAACTCTTCGCTGGTGACTTCGGTCTGTACGCAAGAGTGAAGGAGGAACAAGTTCCCTCTGCACGACCCAGAGGAAGAAATGCCAGAGAGAGAGAGAGAGAGAACGAAAGGATGCCAAGTTCAACTGTTTTCATCGACTGTGGTGATTTTCCTCCCGGGTCACCGGCTGCAATGTCGGTGCACTCAGACCCCCTTCCCCCAATTTCAACCCCAGTGCTGGCGCGATAGGCGCGGGGTATAAGTCCGTGCTTCTCCAACTTCACGATTTCATCGAAAGGGTCAGCTAAGTACACTTAATTAATTACCTCGGCTCGGGCAGACATCTTTCTTTTCATTGTTTGTTTTTCCATGTCTCGCTGCAAGTTTGTTGAAATGAATTGATTGCTTCTACTTGCATTCTATGCATTTTTGTAGCGCTTGTCGCTCATTCACCTTTCACGGGTAAATGCATCCTGAAAATTAAACTACTTCCTTTGAATTGATATTGGTTTTGCCATTGCTTCATTGTCAGACATTTACCATCTAGCGTTTGAATGGAGGAGTGAAGGTGCGTGCTTCGGTTCTTCCCCTAGACATTTAAACAAGCCATTTGATTAAAGAACGAGTACGTCACAGTGTGTCTTTTTTCCAAATAATGGTTGCTTACTTCCGTGTCTTGCCTCATTGCAGGATCGAGTTTTGAATCTTGTGGTTGGAGTCCTCACAGCCATAGCTGTATTGGTAAGTCTAAAATGTCGTCATTTTGCCATCTGTTGTCTCTGTTAAGTGACATGTAGTGGCTCGAAGCATGTTGATACGATGTGTTACTTGAGTGTATGAGCTGAATTGGCAAGTGTTTCTCTGCTTTAGCTCTATGGTCTCTCATCATGTCTCCAAAGATTGAACAAGATACAAATACTTTTTCACTGCCTTTCAAAAAGGAATATTTTTGGTCTGGATTATTTGGGACAAACAAAGTAAATGAGGAAATTGTATTTGACCAGTCCTCGCAAAATGAGACAATCAGAGTCAGATATATATTTGGTGATTTTCAGATTTCTATGCTAATGTAAAGTACGCTAAATGTCCTTCAAAATGATACCAAGATGATTATGAGAGTGGTTGCTGAGTTGTGACAGTTTGAATGGGAATGTTCCATAACAGAGCTTTTGAGAAATCAGTTTTTCAAGTTTGAGTTACATTTTGCATTGCACCACCCACCCACCCTACATGTGTTACAATCAAGCTACATGAATGAAATTTAACCCAGAGCTAAATCTTACATCCATCCCCCAACAGCCAATGAAAATGAGTGATGTGTTTAGATGAGAGTCTGCAGTGTGTAACCACACCAAATACTTTACCCATCTGTTTTCCAGTACAACAGAAGCGATGTGGTGGTGTGGCTCAGTCCATGGCCAACTGTTGAGTTTTGTGGGATTGGAGGGGAATGTATTTTCACATGTGTTTGGGTTAGGGTGTGCGGGTAGCATTGTTTCATCTTACAACGTTAGTTTGCATAAGTTGTGAGTTAAGGTGTGCGGGGTAGTATTGTTTTATCTTTCATCGTTAGGTTGCATAAGTGCAGGTCATCGATCATTTATTATCATTGCCATCCATCATGTTCACCTCCTTTCATTCATTCTGCGGCGTTGCTGAAGGGTGATTAAATTCTTGTTTGTTAAATAGTAGTTTTGAGTTCCTGACTTCCTCTGCATGAGAGGGTAAGGTGCCACCCAGCGGGTGTGGACGCGACATAGGCAATCAGACATAGTTTTTTTTCCACACTGCAGTCGCTATCTAAAGACACAACAAATAATCATTTAGTGGTAGATTTGAAATTTGAAACTCTTAGAGTATGCATAGGAATGGTTCAGCTTTCTGAATCAAGGAAACCTCAGAATAGTAGAAGTGACTCCCTTGAATGAATTTTCAGCTGTGTCTTAATTTGAACTAAGTATCCAAGTGTCTCAGTTTCGGAGGCCCAGTCACATATAAAGAAATTAGCAGCTACAGTGCATCTTTTTTTCTTTTTTCTTTTTTGAGGGGGGTCTATAATGAAAAATGTATTTACACTATGAAAAATAGGATAGTTTATTCAGGTGTTGCATTTATTTCATGGAAATTGTTCAAATGTCTGAACTGAGTTTGCTATTCTGAATAAGTACTTACTTCCTGAACTTTTGTACATGTTGCCTGAACATGGGCTGTTGCTTGTTATAACAGCTAGTGCGTGGTTGAATATATCTGCATAAAACATTTTCCTTTCCCATTTATTCAGTATTTAATCTGCAGTGAGCCAGATGGCTTGTACCAGAGGGACTCATGGACTTAGGTCTTAGACTATCAAAGTAACAATAGAGGTTAATCTGCCATTTATTTCCATAGTAGTAAAATGAAAGTAAGTGTATAAGTAACCTATAATTGTTTTATGTCACTGACTTGTGCTTTGATATTAGAAACAAAGCCTCAGTACTTGTAAGGTCTGAGATTTTCATTGTGAGAGAAGTTTTACTTCTCATTGTAATAGGGTTCAGTGCTGTAGGGTGGATTTCAAGAAGTCCAATGAATAACATAAAACACTGGAAGCATTTGAAGTGGGCACACACAAGTGAGATTCTTTCCAAACCTTTAAATCGTGATCGAATGCAGACACCAAGTTCTCCTGCTACTCTACTAGGCACCATGTGTGCATGTATACGTGTGCATGTGTTCTTCACTCATCTATCAGTCATGTGACCTGATCCAGCAAAAGCTACATAAAGTCACTGGAGCGAAACCCAGAAAATGCAAGTAGTGTCCAGCATGAGTTTTGTGCAATTTGCTATTTCTAGCTTCTGGGACCATTTTTCTGGTATCTCTGAGAGCTTTAAAGAAAATATTACATCCCCAAAGTGGTTTAAATCATGTTGTCTGAATAGCACCAATTCTTCACGGATTGAATTGAAGATTTGAATCTCCCAGATTCCTATTCTGAAATCATTGGTCTTTTCTCTGGTTGCTTTGATCACTCAAATTTAATCCTGTTGTAAATTGACTGTGTAAAAGCATTTGGCCCTTGTTGCAAAGGATTGTTATGGTCAATGCATTTATTGACTAAAATGGCTTTTTTATATTAATTTAAAAACCTCTAATCTGTAATGACTTCATTTTTAATTATCTGATTTTAATCATTCTTGCACTAATTAAAAGCTCTAGATTTTTTATTTTTCAGATGCTAATAGTACCTCAAAATCTCCAAACAACCTCCTGTACGCTTTGCAGGATTAGGTCACAAAATTATGTTCTGTTTGTGGGAGTTCTGTCTCAAGATCACCACAAAATTATGTTCTGTTTGTGGGAGTTCTGTCTCAAGATCACCACAAAATTATGTTCTGTTTGTGGGAGTTCTGTCTCAAGATCACCACAAAATCGCTGCATTTAGAACAATGTGTGAGAGGAAGGAAACTTACTTACACATCTAAATCCTGTGTGAAGCCAGGCACTGATTGGTCACAAAACATTACTCATTTTGCATGGTTTGTGTTGATTGGCTACCTATAATTAGGACCAACTGTAGTATCCTATTGCATTGCATTTGGATACAGACCAATTTTGAAATCAGACAGACATAATTTTCGGGAAAACGTATTCTCTTTCCATCTCTGAGCATGAAGAACTTTTGCAATCCAAAATTTCTCAGGTGTTGAATTTCTCAACAGCGAATCAGCAAAAACAATGCGGGAAAAGAAAAAGTGCGCACAACTGAGCTATATGTAGTATCATCAAAGTCTTCTTAGGTATCTATCATATGGTTTTGTGGTGCACAACTATTTTAGTCAAAATCAGCGCCCAGCTTTGCATGGGATTTAGTCATGATCAGATTAGGCAAAGCTCACCCCTTTACTGGCAGCTAGAGCCAGTCAGGGAGATGTGACAAGGGATTCAAGCAAAGTGACACAGGACATTGTACACTGATAGACAAACTGAGATGGAAGGTAAACACCAGGAAGCCTGCTTATGATTATCAGTGTTTTCCTTGTGTTTGGGTTCTATATGAAGGCTGCAAGACCTATTCCGGCATGTTAAGTGTGTCAAAACCTGATGTGAAACTTCCTTGATATTGTCTGGAACAAAGTTTTTCCTCTTCTGTGAAGTGGTTTGCATGGATCAGGTTAGCATAAATTTGTAAACGATAGTTCCAGCTCTAACTGAAGACAGTCACTACTCTTCACTGTAGTGTTTAAGGCCCCCACCCCACCCCCACCCCACCCCACCCCTCCAGAAAAAATGTGGTTTTGGTAACATGTCAACCAAAAAAAGAAGAAGAAGTATTAGTAAGTCAACCTGATTTTTATTTTATTTTATTTTTAGAAGAGGCCATATTGAACATAATTCAAGTTTCTCTTTTGATGAAAACACCTTTTTAAAACATAAATAGTGGATTCCCTGAGTGCTCATAGGGCAGGTAAGATAGGATGGCATACATTTGTTTTTTATTGTCAATTCTTTCCCCCCCCCCCCCCTTTTTTCTGCATGATCAGAAAAATGGTTTAGGATCAGCAGAAAAAAATAGGGTGGGTTGGGTTACAGGAACCACAACTTTCTTTCTTTTGTTTTGTGTCTAATACAGTAATAGAGTCTGTTGTTATTGCTTTGGTTTGTTTGTTTGTTCAAAGATTATATTTTAAAGCATATTTTTTCACCTCCTATATACATGAGTTGAAGGCCTGAAAGACTTGGGTTGGGGGGGAGTGTGTGTGTGTGTGTGTGCATGTGCATATGTGTGTGTGTTTGTGTCTGTCTGTATACATGCATGCATGCATGCATGTGTGTGCATGCATTTATGTATACTGTGCTTAAATGTGTGTATGTGGGTGCATGCATGCTAGCATATCTGAGAGAGTGTAACAAGTGGCTGGAGTCTCTATACATGTATACCCCCATCATCCGCTAGAACCCTTGGCCGCCTGGCTTTAGGGGCCTAGTCAGTAGCCCAGTGGACAGAGCCCTAAGCACCTTGAGTCTACCCAGGGCTACAAAGCTGATGTCAGACAATAAAAAGACTTCCAGATCTGGACTGAACATCTGTGCTTCAAAGCTGATGTCAGACATGAAAAGACTTCCAGATCTGGACTGAACATCTGTGCTTCAAAGCTGATGTCAGACAATAAAAAGACTTCCAGATCTGAACTGAACCTCTGCGCTTCAAAGCTGATGTCAGACAATAAAAAGACTTCCAGATCTGAACTGAACCTCTGTGCTTTAAAGCTGATGTCAGACATGAAAAGACTTCCAGATCTGGACTGAACATCTGTGCTTCAAAGCTGATGTCAGACAATAAAAAGACTTCCAGATCTGGACTGAACATCTGTGCTTCAAAGCTGATGTCAGACAATAAAAAGACTTCCAGATCTGGACTGAACATCTGTGCTTCAAAGCTGATGTCAGACATGAAAAGACTTCCAGATCTGGACTGAACATCTGTGCTTCAAAGCTGATGTCAGACAATAAAAAGACTTCCAGATCTGAACTGAACCTCTGTGCTTCAAAGCTGATGTCAGACAATAAAAAGACTTCCAGATCTGAACTGAACCTCTGTGCTTCAAAGCTGATGTCAGACAATAAAAAGACTTCCAGATCTGGACTGAACATCTGTGCTTCAAAGCTGATGTCAGACAATAAAAAGACTTCCAGATCTGAACTGAACCTCTGTGCTTCAAAGCTGATGTCAGACAATAAAAAGACTTCCAGATCTGGACTGAACCTCTGTGCTTCAAAGCTGATGTCAGACATGAAAAGACTTCCAGATCTGGACTGAACCTCTGTGCTTCAAAGCTGATGTCAGACAATAAAAAGACTTCCAGATCTGGACTGAACCTCTGTGCTTCAAAGCTGATGTCAGACATGAAAAGACTTCCAGATCTGGACTGAACCTCTGTGCTACAAAGTCTTCCCAATGGTCTCCGGATGCCCTGGCTCTGGACACTGCTAGCTCAGATCAGGGTGTAGTGTAACTGTTGCATCCATCACTACTTGAAGAAGCACCCCAAGGTCAGCAAATGTAGATCTATCAGGCCAAAAAGAAAAGGTGTTGTATTTACTACTTTACAGTAACCTGACCAGCCCTATTTTTTCCTGAGGACCCTAGAGGCTAGACTTTTTTCAATCATGCAGAAAGAAAACAAAATGAATGGTGAACAACGAAATGAGTGCTGTCCCATCTTCCCTGCCCAACAAGCACTCAGGTATTTCACGATTTCAGTAGAAAAAAGGGTTCATTTATGTTTAGTCTGGCTTCTCTATTTAACAGATAATGCTGTGTTACCTTACCGGGGGGGGGGGGGGGGGGGCACCTCAACAAGACACCAATCCCCTAACAGGTGTGCTGATCTAGGTATTAGCTGTAGGACCAAAGGGGGGTTTTTGTTTCCTCTAATTGCATCACCACTCCCAACTGTTGAGTTAAAATATTCATAAGGATTTGCTTCTAAAGTTTGTGTCACCTATTACGTATGTTGCCAATTTGGTTGCTGTGCAATGTGTAGTTGAGAGAAAACTGCAATGTTGAAATTGTTCACTGATATAGGCAATGCAGATCCTTGCTTAGAGTTAGGACTTTGAATCACTTGCTATGTTCCAGGCTGTATGAATTACATATGGATTTTGTTTTTGTTGAATTGACTTGATTGACCTCACATGTCAATACCATAGAGAGTTGTGAGTTGCATGAAAGAATTTATTATCATCCGATTTTAAATGTCCTTTTTGGGGGGGTATAGATGTAAGCTACTTTTGAAAATCTCATGACTGTTTCCACACAACATCTCTGTCCTGAATGGGTTGCTGAAACCCATGGAATTTACTGCAACAGTTTCTGCAGGCGATCTTTCCTGTAAAGGTAAATGGCTAAGGTAGCTACTTGTCACGATACATTGCTCTCAAATTATTTTGCATGTCACTTCATTTCAGGTGACCCTGATCAGTGCCTTTGTGTTTCCGGCCTGGCCTGGAAATGGCGTGAACAACTTCTTTGCCTTCGTCATTCTCTTTGTGTGCAGTTCCCATCTTGTGCTGGTGAGCAGAGTTCTTCTTTTTTGTAGATTGACATGTACATGATAACCATTTGTGACCGGTCCTCTTGAACTTTGTCAGTCTAACTCTGTGGTCAACTTGAGATATAAGCATGATTTGCCATGATGGACATTACTTGTGCAGTTTTTAGATTTTATGCAGTTCTGAAACTTGAACCATCACTACATGTACATTGCAAGTTACCGGTTTCAAATCTACTGAAAACTGGTTGGTTTGTTTATGTCCACAGGTATAATGTAACAATCCTTTTTTTGTGTAAAAAAAAGAACGTATCTGATTTCTGAACACCCCACCTCATCACTACCCTGATTCTCTGCCTTACTTGCCCACAAATCTGTGAAGTGCGTCATGACACTGCCAATGGGAGACATTCATCTACATATACAGTGCATTTTCACAGGCCATAGAATGAGTCCTTTTGCTCCAGAAGCCAATGAAATTGCCCATTCTCTAAAATTTGGCAGCATTATCTGCTCACTTGAAAAAGGCTGTGTGTGTGTGTGTGTCTGTGTGTCTGTGTGTATGTGTGTGCCTGTGTGTGTGCCTGTGTGTGTGCCTGTATGCATGCATGTGCTGTTCTTTTCCATGGAATGAGGATGTAGCAGTCGAGAAGGTCATCAAAACGTTAGTTTGAACAGCAGCAGTCAGTGTGTGGCATTGAGTCCCAGTGTGTTGAAACAAATTGAGAATGTAAAGGTTAATGAACGCTTGCATTAGTCATACAGTAGCTGCCATCTTGATCTCTGTACAGGCCATGTCATCTACAGTTAATGCAGTAATTTTGAGGCGCTGTGACATGTGGTATGGTGATAGAGACATAGCAACATCTACATGTGGAGCAGAGCTTCCTGCCAGAAAGCTTGATGTGATGTATGTGGAGTTTCGTAAACTGATTTGTAAAAACTGCTTCAGTCATGAGTTGTACTGCACTAAAACAGAAAAGCATATGAATGAAGGCGACCCAAATTAGTGGTGATAACATACTTAAGCATCTCTTCCATCAGAATTAGAGATGAAGAAGAGTTGAGTTCTTTGGCTTTATGGAGCTGGCAAAATGCAATACTGCATCAATCAGTCAAGTGTTGATTGGTTTGGGATCCGATGTCCATATGCACCTGTTGATTTAGATTAAGTAATGCTTTATTATCTCTTTCGGGATTTTTTGGTGTGTTCTTTTTTATCTTTTCGCCACATTTGGGATGCCATGGGAATATTATCAGCGTTAACACATACAGTATGTATACACGTAAACAAAACACACCGTCATTCTCCCCAAGTTATGCCACCACTTCCACTACCACCCCCATCTCCTCTCTTATTTCACTACGTGTTAAATGCATGTTGGAATAGTGTCAGTTGAACTGGTTGAGGTTTCCAGCCTGTCATTTTACTTCAGTCATGCAGGTTTGACGTTGGGCAAAGGAAGAGATTGCCTAAATCTTGGAACCTCTCTTAACTGGTATGGCTGTAGCCCATGGCAGCCTGAAGGAGTATACCGTACCAAGGGACAGACAACCACAGTGTAGTCTTGTTTGATTTTCTCAAGTCTACATAAAGAGGCATTTTGCTTCACACCTTGTCAAGTGTACATACCCACTGTTTAATGTAAGTGCTTGTAGATGTTTTGAACTGCGTGTAATAGCATATTTTCTAGTTAATGCATTTATCCATATATATCTTTGTACAAAATCTCTTCACTTTTACCATGTAACTTATTGACCCTTTTATAGGAAGCTCTTTCGTACTTTAAGTATCTTCTAAAATTTTGTAAACCGGATGTAAACATTTTCTCTATGGTAATAAAGTTCACATAATGTTAAAAAAAATTCTCAAGTGCAGCTGGGATTGGGTTAGGGCCCTTCAACAACAAAAAAAGTTGTTACAGTAATGCAACCAACCTTTTTTTCTGCCAACCCTAATATTTTTTTTTTTTTATTTTTTTTTTTTTTTTGGGGGGGGGTGCAAAATTTAATAACAAAGGAAATGGAGAAAGAGACTGATGGTAAACAATGGAAGGCATGCTGTCTCATCTTCCCTGCCCAATGAACACTTGGGGAATCCATGATTTAAATTTTTTTTAAGCAGTTTCAGCTAAAGAGAAACTTGATTTATGTTCAGTGTGGCTTCTTTTAAAACAAAATGGAAGGGAACAAATTCAGGGGGACCTACTGACTTTTTTTGTTGGGGGGGCCATGTTGCCATAACCGCAATCTTTTCTCTTTTGGGGGGCGGGCTTATCATTTTTTCTTTGGGTTTCAATGGTGATGTTAGTTGATCCATGCTTAAGGCTAAAGTATGAAGTAATGATACAGAAGGAGGGGCAGAAGAACTGTGGGAACAAAGACCAAACTTTACAGGGTGCATCCTATGATTATTTCATGAGGAACATAATACAAATGTTTTCAGCTGTTGCAGAGAATTAGAGAAGTAGTAATGTTATCATTGCTGCCTTGATATCAAGAGCATCTATATTGTATGATATTCGTTTTGTATTCGTTTTGTGCCAAACAAGACAACCTGCTTCACTCTTCTTCTGGTCAGAGTGCTTTGAAATGCAGTCATTCAAAATTGCTTTTAATGACTCAGTTAATTGCCTTGATTAGAAATGTCAACATCAAATTCCCCTCATCAAATTATTTTGTGTTGAAGTAGGCATGCACTTTTTGATGTGTAGAGGGGCTCCGTAGACATTTTGTACTTTTAGGGTACTTAAAATCCGTCGCCTCTTTTTCATGTCTTAACTGTTGTCATCCCACCCCCTTCCCACCCCCACCCCCACCCCCCACCCCCCACCCTACAACTTGAAGCGAGCCTTGTGGCCATTTTTTGCATTTTGGGGAGAACCTGGTGGTCAATCCTTTACCAACATTGTATGAATAAGATAACAAATATAGAGTATGAACTAGTTTTGAATTAAGAATACAGGGGCCCAGGAGTGGCCAATGGTTAGCGTGCTTGACCTGCAACCACTTACAGCTGGTGGATGCAGCGTTTGAAGCTTTGTGGACCTCAGAGCAAGATGCTTGACTTGCATGGCTTCTCTGCACCCAGGAATAAAACCGGCTCCTGAGAGGGCTGAGCTGGAAATTGTAAAGCTAACTTTGGCGCATTTGTCTGCAGCCTGGTCGGATGCTCCCCCAGACACTCGAGATGGTGACGGAGTGATGAAAAGAATAGCCTGATGTCCAGGGTGTAAAGGTATGCAGTTTGAGCATCCGTCTAGGGGTGGGAAGTCGCAATATAAAGAGGAGCACTTTACCTTTAGATAGTGGTTCGCAGTGAAATTTTGCATTTTGTTGATGAGCAGAGCATGAAATGAAATCCTCCCTCTTTGCAGATCTACTGGTACCGTCAAGGCGACTTGGAACCAAAGTTCAGGAACATGATCTACTGCAACGCTTTTGCCATCATTCTTCTGTGCGTGGCTGGCAACCTGTATATCCATGGTGTGGGCATGAAGAAAGGCACATGACAGCGGCAGTCTGCAAGCATGGTTCTTGTCTCACGTGGTCAGCCAGATCCACGTTTGGACCTGGAAATTCGGAAGGGCTCGGCCTCCTCTCTTCTCTGGAATGTGTGTAGATGGGCTGAAGGATGAGCTGAAGTAGCCAAAGTGTTCAACAAGGTTCAGTCTTCATTGTTGGCACTACTTTGGGGCATTTGGCTGGAGAGTTGATGTGTGGAATGATTGACATCAGTCATAAAAACATGGACTGCACCAGTGGGCCCCAAGTTTTATGCACACCTCAGCTCACCAAGTTGCATGTAAAAGTATATGTACGTGTGTTTGTGTGTGTGTGAGTGGGAGGAAGGGAGGGAGGGAGGGGGAGAGAGAGAGAGAGAGAGAGAGAGAGAGAGAGAGAGAGAGAGAGAGAGAGAGAGAGAGAGAGAGAGAGAGAGAGATTTTCATCATTCCAGGTACAACACTGTTAGCTGAACTCAGTAGTAATGTACATATTGAAGAAATTCTATGGATGAATTCAACTGATGATATTGCATTTATCAGTTGATAGCCTTGTTCATATCCTCCTCTAGGTCTGTTGGGGCTGCGAGTGCTAGATTTGTCACTACTTAGTTGCCATGATCAGTTTCTTGTGAAACGAAGGTCAGCGGGAGAGTCTCCTCAAATGGATGAGTCAGCCTCTCTACAAAAGCAGCATATTTTCCATTCCTTGGGTTGGCAGTATTAGATGAACCAAAGAAAAGAGTCGTTAGTTTGTGAGTTGGGTAGTTTCATGTCCATTATTGTCAAGAAGCAGATCAGTTCTAGGATGTTCATCCAATTATTTTCATCTAAAAGCACTTTAAATGACTAATATATATGGAGAAAAAGAGTGTTCCATGGACTAAACTTTGATTTTCTCAGGTGAAAATTGATTTACTGTCTCTGGAATTTGTTTGGGCACTAGAGTAGAACAAATCTGCTGTGATACATCCTGTACATAGCACTGCATGGAATATCTCATGATGACTTTTTTCCCAAAGGTATGGGTTACTTGTAAGTATAATTCCTCCATGCAAAAAGGTATTTGGGATTATGGTAGAGTTGTTGGATCAGTACAAAATAAGAATTTTTTTCAAGCTCAAGTTATCATCACCATTTAGCATTGTACTTGTATGAAGCACATTTATGAGACATTCTCGAGTCAGGTTTATTCTTACACACTGTGTATCATCATACAACATCTGAGTTTGATTGGGGATGTGCCAAAGGCCTGTTTCATGCAAGTGTGCAGCAGTGTCTGAGTTTGAACTTTGATGACTGAGCAAACCAGTGGCACCAAGAAAGCATTGCTCATATGGTGTGACATGGCAACACTGAACAGGCCTCATTCGCTCAGTTCTTAGCCACTCAACCTTGTTCCTTGTTATTGAATAATCTGGTCAACACTGCAAACTATTTTCTCTTTGATTGAGTTAATAGATGTTGATTAGTTTGTTGACGACTTGTTTGCTGCATTGCTTTTGAAAGGGTCACCTATGCTGTTCCATATATTGATGACTGTGATGTGAGACAGGCTTGTAAGTCATTTTTTTAACCTACTGTTACAGTTAAGGAGCTCTTTGATGAAACAAGGCATCAAGGAAAAGTTTAAGTGCATAGGCATGACAGACATGCATGCTCAGGAGAGGCACAATGAACATTTTCAAGACGTGGCATTCGTGTTTGATGGCTGTCTCATGGTTTTAAGTTTGATGGCATCTGTGCTCTTTCAGATGAATTGTAAAATGGCTCTGCAGGCTCATTTTGAAATGGCAAAGTGGAGGACAGACTTGATACCAGAAGTCTATTGCCAGCACAGAAACTGAAATAGCTCACACATACCTTACCTGAAAGGTATTGTCAGGAGGTATGGCGCAGTCAGTAGCAAGCCTGAATGTCATGCAGGAGACCAGGGAACAATCCTTGGGTGTGACTGCATGCCACAAGACAATGACCGGGTGCTGCTCTGCATCAATCAGGGTTGAAAGCCTCAAAGCAAAAATTTGAGTGGACAGATTCATTGAGATTTGCTGTTGTGTATTCCCAGGAGCATAGTGTGATGTAGATCTTGGTCTGTTCATGGCAGATCTGTCATGGGGAACTATGCCTTATTGCAGGCGTTTTCTCATCTGCAAATCTCTTGCATGCCGAGTACCCTTCATACTATCATAGCCATTATTGTTATCAGTCAAATTTGTGACATGATATTGCCTGAATGATAACAATGTGGTGTGTAGTTAGAAACACATAATATATAGTGGGTGTGAGTGACTGAGCATGGGGAAAGTAGTCGGGGAAGGTTAGTTTTTAAAATATGTTTTGCTCCTCCTCCCTCTCTGTTTCTGTTTCTGTATGTCTCTCTCTCTCTCTCTCTCTCTCTCTCTCTCTCTCTCTCTCTCTCTCTCTCTCTCTCTCCCTGTCCTTTTTAAAATGAACTAGATGTAAGCACTAACTTGTCATCATGATTTGCCATATGTACAGTTTAGCTTTATTTAAAATCTATGCCAACTATTACAGGTCTAACACTTTTTTAATTTCAGTTTGAAAAAGGAATATCCAATTCTCTTTGTAGTCTTTACATACCTCAGCATTGAAAATTGTGTTCTTGTGCTTCCAAGTTGACATAGAGCTTTGTCTTGGTATATCAACATCCAAATTTAAAATGATCAGTTTCAATTGCACAACTCCCTGTCAGTACAACAGGATAGTTGGCACATGCATGTTTTAATATGATGGCTAATAATTGGATTTTTACCTCTAAACCACATGCAATGTGAAACTTTTATGTCAGTTGAGTTCACTTAGTAAGTTTAATGTCGACCAATCAAGTCTGGCAAAGTTGCATGCAGACCGGGAAAGCTTTTGGAGAATAAACTCCATCTTGTTGTCAGAGATTCATAGCCTGACACTGGTCCCCCACCTCTAAGTTTCATGTTGTTGTCTTTGTTTTAAAGGGAGAGGTGGAATGGTTGGTTTGTTTGTTTTGTTCTGTTTCTTTATGGGGGTGGGGGTGGGGGTTGTCTTTTTATTTGTAGGGATGGGGTTGAGTTGGTATTAGGATTTCCACTGTAAACATCCCAGATACTTTCTAGTGATCACTTTACAAGTAATTGGAAGCTATGTATTGTTGTCTATGCTGTAATATGATGAAACCATTGAAATTTCTACCAGTTGACTGTGCTCTCTCTCTCTCTCTCTCTCTCTCTCTCTCTCTCTCTCTCTCTCTCTCTCTCTCTCTCTCTCTCTCTCTCTCTCTCTCTCTCTCACACTTTCTCTGTCTCTCTCTGTCTCTCTTTCTCTCTCTGTCTCTCTTTCTCTCTCTGTCTCTCTGTCTCTCTCTCTCTCTCTCTCTCTCTCTCTCTCTCTCTCTCTCTCTCTCTCTCTCTCTCTCTCTCTCTCTCTCTCTCTCTCTCTCAGTGTTCAAATTATTCTGCCTAGCTCATTTCCAGTGATACCAATAGGGATATTATTATGATCATGTGCTTGTAATTTTACGTGCGTAGCAAGATAATGTAGACGTTTAAATGATTTCATTACTAATAAATGCATAGTGGAATGAGAATGTAAAGTTACTTCATTCCTTTAAATAATGGCAAATTAGAGGAAAATAGTTAAGCAGAGAGATATATTCTAGATTGTCACAAAATATCAGTGAAAAGCAAAGTTATATATTTAAATGTAGAGGTGTGTATGTATTCCCCCACAAATAAAATATTTCAATATAAACTTCAGAATAGCTGCAGCTGTGTCACATATGATCAGATAGCACAATCCGGGTAAATGTGAATTGTGCAGTTTGTCTGGCTACTTGAATGTAACTGGCATGTTTCCTCTTGAGGGAAAAAGGTGGAACAAGTTCGCCACTGATTAGAGATAACAGCTTCTGCCATCATATCGATTACACACATATTTCCCTATAATTTGCCATACTTTTAAAGCTATGTTTAGTTTTCGTGACCCACTTGACCATGATTATAACTGAACAAATCTCAGGCTTGTATCTTGTGGTGCTGTTTGACTGTATTGGGTGCCAAACATAAAAGTATTGCTTGTGTATGAACAGCATTGGGACAGAACTTGCTTCAAATGTTTCCTTACATAATCTCACCAAGTGATATTGGTAGGTCCCATGCCTCAAGATTTATCCAAGGGAGACACTAGGAAATATCACTCTGGTTTGTGTGTGTGTGTGTGTGTGTGTGTGTGCATGCATGCGTGTGTGTGTGTGTGTGTGTGTGTGCGTGTGTGAAAAATTTTGAATTTGGGGACATGTTTTGATTTATTTTGGCATCATACATTGTTGCATATACCTCTCATTCCTGGGCCTTATTCTGACAAAATGTGACAGTGCACAAGAAACAAGGCTCAAGTTTGCAAAACAGTTTTTGAGCAAGTGCTAAGAATATTGGTGCACTATATTACATAGTTGCTTAAAAAAAATTACAATTATACTGTTTAAAAAAAAGTTTAAGATTTCCTTTGTGCATGCTGTTTTTCCTGGAATGTGCTTGAATGAATTAATAATATCGTGATTGGTGCATCTCATTTTGTCCTTTTCCCTACTCAGCCTTGTTTTCCTCATGCACCATCGCACGTCATTTCCTCATGCACCATCGCACGCCATTTCCTCATGCACCATCGCACACCATTTCCTCATGCACCATCGCACGCCACCGAGTTTAGTGGCAATGCGCTGTCCACTTCAAAAGCTGCCATTGTTAACTGCAGATGAAGCTTCAGCAGGGCTACAAATTATTTCACACAAGAACAGCTATGCGGTGTGCCGTGAAAACCGTGTTAGATGCTGAAGGGCTGATGCCAATATCTAGACAATTATTGCTGAATCTTGTTGGTTCCATTGAAAATGGGAGGAAAAGTGCCAAGTTTGAGGTGTTTTTGATACAACATTCCAGATATTTTCACGTATACAACAGCATACTTGAAGACACTGACTACTGCAGAATAAGTGGTGTATCAAACATTATTTCATCGACTGACACCTAAATACTTGCTTAAAAATACATCCCACTTAGAGTGTATTATATCCTACATTGAATGCAGTACATCCCACAAGTAACATACTGCTTCACAAAATCCAAGTCACATGACTTTCTCCTCTCGTTCTGTGCCGAAAGCAAGCTCACCAATTGGCTTCAAACACAAAGTTTCACTTTTCTATATTATAAAAATATATATTATTTCAAACAAAACATGCAGTCTGAACACATTTTAAGTGTTTTGCTTCTGAAAAAAAACTTGGCTCTCTTCCATTAAAATAAAGCAAAATGGGCTTTGATCCTCACTCTAGAACAGCCAGTGCATTGTGCAAAAAATGTTTTTTGTAATTACCACTGCCACCTTCCTGTCTACCAGTAATTTAGCTGTAACCTGATGTCAAATGAACATGTTATGTTGCCACACTATGTCAACATGGCCCACTAACTGGTGAAACTTGCTGAAGAGTGTGTGTAAACATGTAGTTTTACAATGATCCACACTCCCACTCTCCACTTTTTGCTGCCATTTCCTTATAGCCCCTGGCTACAGGCCAAACACCACCAGATTCTCTTTCTCTCTCTCCCTCTCCCTCCCTCCCCCCCCTCTCTCTCTCTCTCTCTCTCTCTCTCTCTCTCTCTCTCTCTCATTTCTCACCTCAAACTTGTTCTAAATTTATCAATCACATGATAATCATAGGGCAGCGATGCCAGTCATTCCCCACATGATCGCTATATTTAGAACTTATGTTAATTCATGCAACAAACCTAAGGCCATTGCAGACGTGAAATCCTTCATGAAAGTGTTCAGCAAATCCTGGAGCTATTTTATTCCTTGCTCAGTGTACATGTACAGATCAGCAGTGGTGCAGTGTTTTCACACTTTGCAATGGTGTGCTACATGCAGTTTTTTGCCCTCTTCTGCTGCATTGCATTAGGAAATATTGATTAAAACACTAGTTCACCATTCTCACTTGTAATTCATATTTTGCTCTTCGTTATATGTTGCTTATTAAGTAACGGGGTGTGTACAACCATACCCAAGATATATATTATGTACAAAATGTATGGTGTAGGAAGACATCTGTGTTAATGAGTGTGCATGTATTTGTGCATGCATATATGTATACATATGCATGTTTACATGTGAATATGTGCGTGTGTGAATAAATGCAGTTTATATCTCACGTGAGAGTTCTCTTGGTGCTTGCGTTACATATTTGTTGAACTGCAGGTATGGAATGCTTAAGTATCAAAGATTATAGGTTACACAAAGATAGCTCATTAGCTCATTGTTGTGAGGATTGAGACACGTTGCGCCCCAAGCGGCTAGAACTATGGGGAAGTAATCACAACGCTTAGAGACATGTAAAAGTGCTTGTTTGTCGACGCGTTTCTGATGCGTTCCGATCATGTTTGTGAATACATTTACGGTGTAATGTGTAACAAGAAGGGCAAAGCCCATACGACTCACATGCTTGACCTTGACCTTTATATGACCTTGACCTTCAGGTGACCTTCAAGGTCAAACAACTAAACCTACCAATGACATCATACACGAAGAAATGCTTTACACATTTTCCCTACCAAAATACATGTGACCTTGACCCAAGGTCAAGGTCATCCAAGGTCATGCAACACAAAGCTGTTAATTCAAGACATAGGAAGCACAATGGTGCTTATTGGCACTTTCTACCATGAGATATAGTCACTTTTAGTGGTTCACTACCCCATTTTGGTCACATTTCATAAGGGTCAAAGTGACCTTGACCTTGATGATATGTGACCAAATGTGTCTCATGATGAAAGTATAACATGTGCCCCACATAATTATTAAGTTTGAAACAGTTATCTTCCATAGTTCAGGGTCAAGGTCACTTCAAAATATGTATACAATCCAACTTTGAAGAGCTACTGTGACCTTGACCTTGAAGCAAGGTCAACCAAACTGGTATCAAAAGATAGGGCTTGCTTTGACCTATATACCACTTGTAGCTAAGGTCGCCATTCTCAATAACCTGGGAGAAAATTGGGAAAATGTGAAAAATGACTGTTTTTGAGACCACATTTATGGCTCCTGTGACCTTGACCTTGAAGCAAGGTCAAGTCACTATGTATATTTTTTGAGGCCTTGTCATCATACACCATCATGCCACATTTGGTGTTGATAGACTTAATAGTCTCCGAGAAAAATCCAACGTTTAAGTTTTTTACGGACGCCCGCCCGCCCGGACGGACGGACGGACGGACGGACGGACGGACGGACGACACGGCTCAGTACATAGACTCACTTTTGCTTCGCATGTGAGTCAATAAAATGATTTGCTGCAATAATGGGGGTGTTTTGGCTTTGTTTTTTGTAGCAGGCGTTGTGAAATCGAAATATTTGGTTCATCGAAAGGGATGGTTCTGCGCATGCGCGTGAGCCTATAGTCCGTTTAGACATTGCTCTGTCAGTGGAGACGCTACTGACTTCGCACGCCCGGGGAGTTATGCCAAAGATCCGGCCGCGTTAAAGCATGCAAAAATATTAATTAGATTTAAAACTAATCGAAAATAGTCATATTAGACTGTTTTAATGTATACTTTTGGCACAAAACCCACAGAAGATAAGTAAACAAACATCACCGTATGTACGGCTAGCAGACGAATAATCTTTGTCTCCACTGACAGAGCAATGTTTAAACGGACTATAGGCTCACATTTCGATGAACCAAATATTTCGATTTCACAACGCCTGCTACATAAAACAAAGCCAAAACACCCCCATTATTGCAGCATATCATTTTATTACACATTACACCGTAAATGTATTCACAAACATGATCGGAACGCATCAGAAATGCGTCGACAAACAAGCACTTTTACATGTCTCTAAGCGTTGTGATTACTTCCCCATAGTTCTAGCCGCTTGGGGCGCTGCGTTTCCGAGCGTCTTGTAACTTTATATAGCAAAAGCTCGGCATGAGCTATCTTTGTGGTAACCTATAATCTTTGGTAAGATGTAGCAAGGGCAAGGGGAAATCTTCAACATTTCATTTTAGCACTTCTCCCTCTCTAGGCTTAGTTAGTTAGCCTCCAGTGTGAAACAATTCTAAAAAATTGTTTTCTTCAGGGTTTTTGACTCACATGCGAAGCAAAAGTGAGTCTATGTACTCACCCGTTTCGTCCGTCCGGGCCTCCGGGCGTCCGAAAACTTTAACGTTGGATTTTTCTCGGAGACTATTAAGTCTATCAATACCAAATGTGGCATGATGGTGCATGATGACAAGGCCTAAAAAAAACATACATAGTGACTTGTCCTTGCTTCAAGGTCAAGGTCGCAGGGGCCATAAATGTTGTCTAAAAAACAGTCATTTTTCACATTTTCTCAATTTTCTCTGAAGTTTTTGAGATTAGATACCTGACCTATATACGGTATATAGGGCAAAGTAATCCCTATCTTTTGATACCAGTTTGGTTGACCTTGCTTCAAGGTCAAGGTCACAGGAGCTCTTCAAAGTTGGATTGTATACTGTGTATGTGTGTGTGTGTGTGTGAGAGAGAGAGAGAGAGAGAGAGAGAGAGAGAGAGAGAGAGAGAATTTCATGTGGGTCTGGCTTCTAATGATACACCGAGTCTATAGAACACAGCTATATAGTAATTAACACTAATAACATTACTTTCACAACTGTGTCATAGCAATAATCTCTTTCATCTTTAAAGAATATTTTCTCGAAATCAACTCCTGAGCTCCTAAACTCGTGGAGACTCTCCGTCTCATAATGTCAACATTTCTTTAATCTTATCCTCTGAGCGAGTCTCATAGTAGTTAGTACTAATTGTTGCTGTTAATCCATCTTCATAAGGCGCCAAATTGTATGTTTTCGGAACCAGCTTCACACTAGTAAAATTCCACCTTTAGTTTTGAAGCGTCCTCGTCAGAAGGCAAATATTTCTCAATGCAATGATTTATTCAACAGTATCTTTTCCAGTGCGCCAGTTGTCATTACCCGGCGAATTAGTAGGTATCGATTCGTAAATAATCCTACATGTGTGGGTCCCATCTATTGATTTGTTGTGAACGCCATGTTGAAGTCGACGCGTCGTCTTCATTTGCAACAAAAAATTTTCTTTAAATATTCCAACAATTTCAACATTTGTTCCGCCAGATAAAACGACCCTACAGGCCACGTGCGTGACCGACGAACCTGACTGTGATGATGTTTTCGTCCGGGTGCTTCTTGAAGAACCAGGATGGTCAAGGACCAGGATGGAGGTTGTGTAGTTTAGCGGAAGGACTTGAAAGCTAAATTATAACTTGTATTGGCTTAAGCTAGTTTATATCGGAGGCGTGTGAACTTTAAGTATCACGTTGGTGCTTTCTATTCATTATACACATGGGAGATGAGGGTACATACGCAGAACAACCTACCTGCATTTGTAACTATATTTCCTCTCGAATAAATATCTCACAGGAAGTTATGTGGCTCATCAGAGATTTCGCACTCTCGTAAAACCACGCCGCTTGCGATATAGCAACCAGCATGGCGTCAGTGTGCAGACGACTTCGAGTCTTTGGACACCGTCACATTTTGCAGAAAACGGTGAGGACAGTCGTCTCGGGATATTTTTCATGTAGACAGCCATTTACATATTTTCTTTTATGCATTTGATTTCAGTGGCTATTCTTCATTTCTTAGTTATAGTGTTCTTATGGGTGCGACCTCTTTAGTGGACTGCTACGTCTGCTACGTCTGAAACGTCCCCGTTTCTGTCTCCAGCCGTCTCGACTCTGTCCTGCCACTGGATCAAGATGGTCTCGGGCGAGAGAGTGAGGTCGACGAACTGCGCAACTCTTTCTCACTTAAATCCAAATCATCGCGCAAGTCACTTTTGTCATCCATCCCATCATTCACCGACAAGTCCTGTGGCGACAGGCAAGCGACGAAGCGGCAGGTGTGGGTACACTGGGAGCCGTAGCCGTAACCCTGCACACAGGCGGCCCAGGGCATTGGGTCGTTCTTCGCTGACACGGATCTGCTCACCTCCATGGCAAGAGGAAGGGGCTAGAAAAGGTGCCCTAAACATTGCCTGCTCCAGCCCCACACTGCTATATGCATGTGAAACGTGGACTGTCTATCAACGCCATGCTAGAAAACTGAACCACTTTCACACAACAAGCCTCAGGAAGATCCTCGGCATAAAATGGCAGGACAAAATTCCAGACACAGTGGTACTGACCAAAGCAGGTCTCCCCAGCATCTTCACCCTCCTGATGCAGTCACAGCTTCGCTGGGCAGGGCACGTAGTCCGGATGCCAGACGAGAGACTGCCAAAGAGACTCTTCTATGGCGAGCTCCAGCATGGCCAGCGGTCCCACGGTGGGCAAAAGAAGCGCTTCAAAGACACCCTGAAAGCTTCACTGAAAGCTTTTGCCATCAATCCAGACACGTGGGAACGGGCTGCAATGGACCGATCCACCTGGCGCTCTTCCATCCACAAAGGTGCCAAGACATGCGAGGCAAACAGGATCACTGCCGCAGAAAAGAAGAGGCAAGCCCGCAAGGCCCATGCTGTCAACCCCCCTGGAGATGTCCCACTTGTCCCATGTCCCTTCTGTTCCCGAACCTTCCGTGCCAGGATCGGCCTCGTTAGCCATCTGCGCACACACAGACAGAACCAGTCCCAGCAACCCCCCGGATGACTAGAGTGGTCCTCGTCGACTCGACGGACGAACAACACGTCTGCTACACTACACTGACTACAGTGCTAGTATGTCATGTGGGTCACGGCGTGATCTCTGCAAGTGCAACGTGCTGTTAATAAAGTCTCTGGACGCTTAATCTGCAAATGACCACGATCCCCACTGCAGTGTCAGGGGTTTGCTTATTTTGTAGGAATTCAACGAATTTGAGTCGTGTGAGCAAAGACCACCATATGCATAGCCACGTCAACTTCGGTAAGAGTACTAAGACTTCAGTGAGAGGCATGCAACCACACCGGCAATCACTGTTCAACCCACATGTTGATTTTCACACGTTCTCATGTTCCGATCGACCATGTGCAAGCACAGGCAAGGGACATGGCGTGGAAGAAATTAAGGATGGATTTGGCAGAAACTGATCGAGGTCAATAAATGGAACTCGGCAGTTTCATCAACCAGAACTCTTGAAGGGTAGAAAGTGCCAATAAGCACCATTGTGCTTCCTATGTCTTGAATTAACAGCTTGTGTTGCATGACCTTGGATGACCTTGACCTTGGGTCAAGGTCACATGTATTTTGGTAGGAAAAATGTGTAAAGCAGTTCTTAGTGTATGTCATTGCTAGGTTTATTTGTTTGACCTTGAAGGACAACTGAAGGTCAAGGCCATGTAAAGGTCAAGGTCATGTAAAGGTCAAGGTCAAGAATGTGAGTCGTATGGGCTTTGCCCTTCTTGTTAAACTTAAGAAATATTACATTTTGAAATGTTGATGGTACACTCACATTGCAGTGGACTACTCCTTGCCCTCTGTCTGGTAAACAGTTGAATAAACGTTTCTTAACAGTTTAATCACGCCCTGAGGTCTACAAGTTCTGCATTGTGGCATCTCATGACTGAGATTGCTTTATTTTTCATTTTCGCTTGGGATTATTTGGTTCTTTTTTGGTCATCAGTAATAAATAAACATATTTATCCTGTCATTTTCTGTGTTCATGATGGTTTGTTTTATACAATAAATGAAATCCTCAATATCTTCTAGTCCTATGTTAATGTACACTACAAAATTGGATTGGATTGGATGGATGGTGTTTTACGGCCTATCAGCCTTTGGACAAAAATGGCATTTCCTTGCACACCAGAATGCCCCAGCAAAAGTTGATTTTACAAACTGTCTTCCTTTTTCCACCACTGCTCTTCATGTGTGTGCTGATAGAGATAATTTTCATGCATCTGGATGTCTTAAGAACATAGAACAGGAATTATATGTAAAAATGTTTCTCTACAACAAATGTTGGCCATGGTGCAGCATATAGGAAATGTACAATGTCTCCCCGGTGTGTTCACATGGTGTCCTCACAGGCAACTTATCTAGCCAAGCCGATTTGCTGTCTGTCCAATGAGCCAAAGACTTCTGAAGTGACAGTCTTGGTTTCGTCTGCATGTGGCATACCCATCTATGTCAATTGCAGAAAACACATACCAATGAGTAGGAACAAACAATTTTTGTTTTATTTTTGTCAACAAACCTTTTTTTTTCTTCTTCAAATTTACAGATTGAACTGGTGAACAACTTGCATTCCACACCACATGGCAAAGAGAGTTGGACTGTCCGTCAACAAGGTTATGGGCAGAAAGTCAGAAGAAAGAGATCAGCAGTTTTCACAACACAATCCACAGCATGACTTTGAGAAAGGAATACATAGGCATGATAGGAAGACAAACTACTGGGATGTTTCTAAAAGATGCAGATTCTCTGGAAGCCTGCCTCAGTAGCTATGAGAAGTGTGGGTAGGTACTGGATGAAATACTGGGTGAGAAAGATCAGTTGGCAGTAAGAGAAATGTCCTACAAGTTAGCTTGCTGAGTTTGCACTGTCATCCATTTTTCTTTAATCATGGAATTATTAGACATTCCTGGAAACTGGGACCATGGTGGAGACACTGGAAAACCATTTTCCATGAGAGTGCTTTCCATATGAAGAACTTTCCATGAACAATCTTTGGCAAAAATGAAACCCTTATATGTGAAAATCTCTTACACACTGTCCTTTGCAATCTTTGTGTGTATTATCTAAGTGGACACTGGCTGCTATTTCTGATGAACACACACACACACACACACACACACACACACACACACACACACACACACAAGAAACTCCAAACAAAGCATAAAAAAGCAAAAGGCAAGAAGTAAATGATGAAAGATGTAAAGTCAAACACCTTAAGGCATGATACTTAAATGACGACCAATTTCATTGCACTTAACATCAATGGAAACTCTGATTTTTACAGGGAAAGCCCACACTTTCAAGAAAATTTACATGTGAGTCCTCGAGTGATCTCTCTGTTGAAAACAAAGTTTACAATTACATCAACAGATTTTGGAATAACCTAATAACTTCAAAAAGCATGATGACAGTAAATTTTTTATATTACATTCTATCAGCATCAAAATGGCTCAAACTAAACTCCCTAGAAGTGAATGTATCAATGTTTTCAATGACAGTGGTTTTGACTCAGGTGTTTGGTCCAGAAAATGAATAGTATTCTCCAGACTGAAAAACCTTCAAAACTTAGAAATGCCAGACAGCAAGCTACCAGACTACCTAATCAGAGTTCCTACTTTTCTCAATTCACATTTCATCACAACCCTACATCAATGCCCTTGTCATGTAGATTATCATTTCTCTTTCAAATCCCACAAAAAATGGACGAATGGTTGACTAGTGCAGAGCTCAAATTTCTGAAGTATGTTAATGCCACTGATTGCATCCAACTGTCGGTATGACATTCTTTCCTCTCATGCCACTCACTCCTATACACACATATTTCTCCAGTTCATGCATGCTCACCAGCATGTGCAAACTAGCATGCATAAACAGAAATTTCCATGTGCATGTGCACACACAAACACATACACTCACACACATACACACACATTCTCTTCCTCTAGCTCGTTTGCTTGATCTGTCTCTGTGTCTCTCTCTCTCTCTCTCTCTCTCTCTCTCTCTCTCTCTCTCTCTCTCTCTCTCTCTCTCTCTCTCTCTTTGTGTCCCTTGCAATGGGTCGGCGGCCTAAGCAATAAAGTTCTTCGTTCGTTCTTTCTCTCTGTGTCTCTGTCTAACTGTCTCTCTCTCTCTCTCTCTCTCTCTCTCTCTCTCTCACTCTCTCTCTCTCCTTACTGCATGCCCACATACTCTAAATATCATATGTCTCTCACAAATGAGAATAATCTTTAGGAGGGCTTGATAAATCAACATCAGTATGGAAAAACACAGGATAAAGATTGTAGACTATGCCCACTAACATTTACCCCTTACCCTGAAGTTGCAGCATATGCTGTGAAGATGTGACTACAGGCTAATCAGCTTTTACATTTTCTTAAAACAACTATATGCATTCGTTCTTTGTTCCGTTGAGAGACCTTCTGGTATAGGTTTTGCTGTATTTTGTTGGACAGTTAGAAGGGCATTAGCATAAGAAAAGAGCAGGTGACTCATCCTTGACATGTTGCCTTTTTTTTTTGTAATGCTGACAGACGTAACAGTCTCACTTATGATGCCAGGGTAAGAGTTAACGGGCATTTTCCTATGAGAGCATCCAAGACTTTGTAAATGAAAAGAAATATGTGCTACTCACCAAGTGCAGAGATATGAGACAGGAGTTTTCTGAAAGGCAGGTACACAGATCTAATACAACACTGAAACCTGATTCTGAAAGACATGGATACGTCCGGTGCAAAAACTTCAGATTGCTACCAGATATTTGTCACACCCTGTGAGTGGTCACACTAACTCTTGCTGGATGCTGGTCAGATCAGAAGAAAATTCACAGTTGGATTCCACACTGTATATATCACATCAGTCACAGCAGTCCCACAGTCATCCAGTTTGGCACTCTGTAGGCATCTTTGCAGCAGAATTGGTAACCCTGTTTCTTCATGGTAAGACTACTGAATGTCATCGGAGAGAACACCCTGGGTTTTGTCACCTTCAACATCAGAGTTCATGAGATCTGCTGTGTCTGAGGTCAGAATGGGATCTGCAAAGGAGACAGGGGCACATACTTCAGATTTCTACAGAGGAATCATTTAGTGCATTCTAAGAATAAACACATTGGTACATACTAAAAATTAGGTGAACATCACTAATTACCCAATATACAGGGATGGCACATATGGGAAAGAGTAACAGCTCAGTAGCCATGAAGACCACTCAAATATGAAACAATGATGACAATGGCATACAGCGCAAGCACATAAATATCATCCATTCACAGCCAGGCTATAATCACAACTGCTTTTTAAGATTAGCATCTCTGAATCATCCCTGTTCAGAAACACAACACTAAACAATCATTGCAAAAGTATTTCAAACATTATCACACACACAAAATGTATGAGGTAGAGCCATGACTACAGAGACCTCCACGGAAACAATGAGTCTGGTTTCAACAAATACCTGAGAAGTCGTGCATGAGCTGGTTGTCTGTGGCGGTGGTGGTGGTGAAGTGGTGAGGGGAGGTGACGGAGACGGAGGCGATCATGTCACTGTTGTCCACACTGTTGCCCGCCAGGACCTCATCAGCAGTGTCTCCACTGACAGCCTGAGAACACACAAGGCACTCTCAGTCCCATCTTCAAAAGCAGTCTCCATGAAACGCCTACTGTCCTGACTGAGAACACACAAGGCACTCTCAGTCCCATCTTCAAAACCAGTCTCCATGAAATGCCTACTGTCCTGACTTCGGTGGTCTCCACGTGGAATGTCCCATATCACCTTGCTCCACCCATGTCACCATTCCAAATTCCACACTTGCCAACCAGTAAAGCTGAGGGCAAGTTCCCGAGCATTCCAAACTCCTTGTGTTCAATTAAGCAATCATCTGGACAGTTACAGGCAGCTCTATCTCAAGGTCATTACTTGAATGAATGGCAGCCAGAGGCAGAGATGGGCAGTATGGTACAACATACCGTAAAAGTACCCTGCCAAGCATAAAGGCTGGCGTGACTGAAACTAGCACTGATATGCAGCCCATACCTCAATTTTCATTCAAGAAAAAGACAATGCTTTCCAGGTCAAATAATTTCATAGATAAAGTCAACCCTGAAAATTTTCACATACCTCCTGCTAGATCAACATAGGGATGGATCGCTCAGTCAATAAATCAGGGCTTCTACAGACTTCTGAGAAACAAATTTCAAAACTTTTCCATGACTTTTTGAAAAAGAAAAGGACATCTTCTTGCACAAATCTGTGAACTTTTACACTTGTTTTGCACTGCTAGAGACTGAAATTGAACTCTGGATAGACTGAATGCATGGAGGAAAAATATCAAAGACTTGCTAAGGTGAAAAATACTGCACACCGAAAGGCATGATTTTAACAAATGTCAACCAATGCAGAAAGTTCACAACTTTTCCCTGACTTTTCAATGTTTGCCAAAATTTCTAAACTTTTCAAGGCCCTTGAAAAATATTTTGCAAATTAAAAAACTTGTCAAGATTTTTAATGTCCACTGGAACCATGATATATAAAACTGCAACAGGACCAAATGACTAATGAACTGAATCAAGAAAGCAAAGCAGAGTTCTCCATCAAGCCACTGGGCCTATCATGGATAACTGTGCACAATAAAGAAGTCTATGTCTCATTTATAATTAAGTCAGGGTTGCATCTCGAGTTTGCAACTTGTAGTCAGTCATTCACTGAGATTCATCTCAGAGTAATCCCGAGTTTTCTCATAGCAGCTGAGTAAGCACAAAAACGAACCTTTGCAGGGTTAGACATATGAATCAAAATAACATTCTCTCTGTAAGATATTACATTAATCTTGGTTAAATAACTGATATCAACAAAGGCATGTCAGCCTGTCAGCAGTGAACTTTTTGTCTAGTCATGATTGGAGGTTAAAGGAAGAGTTCATACCTGAGCATGAAAAGAAGGCAACATCTGTGTCTGTTCTGCAAGTTGTTCTGCTTCTTCCAACTCTTCTTCTATCCCCCCCACCATCTGAACCTCAGAGCCAAGTGAATCAGTCAGGTCTGGAACAGCACAATGGAGCACTTCACACCATCAGTATTACTACTGTACAAGTCCTGTCAAAGCCAAGTTATTCACACCATCAGTATTACTACTGTACAAGTCCTGTCAAAGCCAAGTTATTCACACCATCAGTATTACTACTGTACAAGTCCTGTCAAAGCCAAGTTATTCACACCATCAGTATTACTACTGTACAAGTCCTATCAAAGCCAAGTTATTCACACCATCAGTATTACTACTGTACAAGTCCTGTCAAAGCCAAGTTATTCACACCATCAGTATTACTACTGTACAAGTCCTGTCAAAGCCAAGTTATTCACACCATCAGTATTACTACTGTACAAGTCCTGTCAAAGCCAAGTTATTCACACCATCAGTATTACTACTGTACAAGTCCTGTCAAAGCCAAGTTATTCACACAGCAGTATTACTACTGTACAAGTCCTGTCAAAGCCAAGTTATTCACACCATCAGTATTACTACTGTACAAGTCCTGTCAAAGCCAAGTTATTCACACCATCAGTATTACTACTGTACAAGTCCTGTCAAAGCCAAGTTATTCACACCATCAGTATTACTACTGTACAAGTCCTGTCAAAGCCAAGTTATTCACACCATCAGTATTACTACTGTACAAGTCCTGTCAAAGCCAAGTTATTCACACCATCAGTATTACTACTGTACAAGTCCTGTCAAAGCCAAGTTATTCACATCATCAGTATTACTACTGTACAAGTCCTGTCAAAGCCAAGTTATTCACACCATCAGTATTACTACTGTACAAGTCCTGTCAAAGCCAAGTTATTCACACCATCAGTATTACTACTGTACAAGTCCTGTCAAAGCCAAGTTATTCACACCATCAGTATTACTACTGTACAAGTCCTGTCAAAGCCAAGTTATTCACACCATCAGTATTACTACTGTACAAGTCCTGTCAAAGCCAAGTTATTCACACCATCAGTATTACTTCTGTACAAGTCCTGTCAAAGCCAAGTTATTCACACCATCAGTATTACTACTGTACAAGTCCTATCAAAGCCAGGTTATTCACACCATCAGTATTACTACTGTACAAGTCCTGTCAAAGCCAAGTTATTCACACCATCAGTATTACTACTGTACAAGTCCTATCAAAGCCAGGTTATTCACACCATCAGTATTACTACTGTACAAGTCCTGTCAAAGCCAGGTTATTCACACATCAGTATTACTACTGTACAAGTCCTGTCAAAGCCAAGTTATTCACACCATCAGTATTACTACTGTACAAGTCCTGTCAAAGCCAAGTTATTCACACCATCAGTATTACTACTGTACAAGTCCTGTCAAAGCCAAGTTATTCACACCATCAGTATTACTACTGTACAAGTCCTGTCAAAGCCAAGTTATTCACACCATCAGTATTACTACTGTACAAGTCCTATCAAAGCCAGGTTATTCACACCATCAGTATTACTACTGTACAAGTCCTGTCAAAGCCAAGTTATTCACACCATCAGTATTACTACTGTACAAGTCCTATCAAAGCCAGGTTATTCACACCATCAGTATTACTACTGTACAAGTCCTGTCAAAGCCAGGTTATTCACACATCAGTATTACTACTGTACAAGTCCTGTCAAAGCCAAGTTATTCACACATCAGTATTACTACTGTACAAGTCCTGTCAAAGCCAAGTTATTCACACAGCAGTATTACTACTGTACAAGTCCTGTCAAAGCCAAGTTATTCACACAGCAGTATTACTACTGTACAAGTCCTGTCAAAGCCAAGTTATTCACACCATCAGTATTACTACTGTACAAGTCCTGTCAAAGCCAAGTTATTCACACCATCAGTATTACTACTGTACAAGTCCTGTCAAAGCCAAGTTATTCACACCATCAGTATTACTACTGTACAAGTCCTGTCAAAGCCAAGTTATTCACACCATCAGTATTACTACTGTACAAGTCCTATCAAAGCCAAGTTATTCACACCATCAGTATTACTACTGTACAAGTCCTGTCAAAGCCAAGTTATTCACACCATCAGTATTACTACTGTACAAGTCCTGTCAAAGCCAAGTTATTCACACATCAGTATTACTACTGTACAAGTCCTGTCAAAGCCAAGTTATTCACACATCAGTATTACTACTGTACAAGTCCTATCAAAGCCAAGTTATTCACACCATCAGTATTACTACTGTACAAGTCCTATCAAAGCCAAGTTATTCATACAGCAGACATTAGGTAAATTCATAATTGCTTTCAACACTCAGCTATTACTTGCATTCCAAACACCATCAAACTTTTAAAAAAGAGAAAGAAAACAAAAAACAAGATGACTTTCTGTGTTTGTACTTCTTAGAATATTTTGATGCCTTTCGGCAACTTCTTCAGCAAAGAATAAAATAGCGTCAAGATGACGTATAAAAAGAATTATGTGTGCTATGACATAAGACATTCTTATAGTCTTGGATGTCCTGGCTGGCCAATCACCACGATAGTCCACAAAAATGAGCAAATATAAATCCAAGAATTCTAGAGAAAGAAACAGCATATCACACACACACTCGTGCATACATACACACGCAAATACACACACCCACACCTACACACACACACAAACACACACCCATACACACACACACACACACACACACACACCTACCTCTACACACACAGTACACACATCCAGACCATCGGATCACCCCCGAAAGCCGACAAGCGTACCCTCTGAACATCCAAACCGCCAATCACTCAACTACTCTTTGGTATTTAGACCAAGAGGATAAGTGGTACGCAGTTTAGTCATCCAAAAAGCCTCCCTCGTCAGTCTGCAAGGATGATCCGATGGCACACAATACACCTGCTCGATCGGCATGACTCTCATGTTCGCCATAGTGTGACTTTTATTCATTATAGAACCTTGACTTCTACTAGAAGTTCTAGTCACAAGTTTCAAATACTGTAACACAGGGAAATCAATAAGAATGCCCGATACATTAATATCAGGTGAACTAATTTGCTGAGATTTGGGGGCCTACTCCTCCGGCCATGTGTCACAAATTAGTGGAGTACAACAAGGCCCACACACTGTGCTCAGGCTAATTACAACACATTACAAACAATGCTGTAAGACTAACCTGTTACAGATTTCACATCCTTGTCTCTTTTCTACCCGCTACTTTAGAAAGAGCGGGAGTAAATACCACAAGACAGATACGCTTTGATAAGGCACTGCATTGCTGAAAAATGTGAGAAATGTAATGCCAAACTACAACACTACTAGCAACGTGACACTAATGCTTACCATGTTCACTGTAACCGTCTCCATTTGTGACTTCAGTGAGTTCAAATAATAATGAAAGCTGCATCCCCTGACTAGCCATGTCAATGTATTCTGCCCATTAGGGAGCAAGTCAACATTGTTTATCAAATACTAATACTTTTCATTAGCACTTCTCCAGCCATCCTGAAAGTCTGAAAGAGCTGACCCTCCGAGAGTCCAAGGAGAGGTGTACTCACCGTGGTCACTGGTCTCCAGGCTGTCCTGCAAGGGGATGGCTGTGGTGATGACTGGGCTGTCCAAAGACCCCAGCTCCCCTGACGGGGCACTGATGATGATGTGGGAGGACGGATTCATCTGCACTGTCACGTTGCCATTGCCCTTGACCGCACCAGACCCCTGCACAAACACATGACCATACAGAGGCATTGCAAAGACAATGGATGGATGGCCAGATGGGTGAGGCTCTATGGCTTCATCAAGCTGTATTCTGCTCAAGCTGGGACTCAAAGAGAGTCAAAACTCTGTTTTGCCAATCATTTGCCATTGACAAATTTTATAGGGAAAGTTGATGAATCTGTTTCAACCCCTGGCCTATTGAGAGGTTGCAAGTGAGTTAACCAACAGACAAACAAATGTGGATACTGACTACTGCAACAATCAGCTTTTGCCTGCTACAGATTACAAACTGCCCTCAATCAAGCATCCCAAGCCATTCCTGTGCACAACAGCATCTGTGGTTAGCATTGGTGGTGATGGTTTGTTTCTTTGAAATTTTCTTGACAGTTGGAAGACGGCATGGTACATGGGAGTTGTAGTGGTGTACATGTATGTGTGAATGTGTGTCCTGAAGACAAGAACAAAAGCCAAATTCTGACATAGCCTACAGTCCTCTTCAAACTGAAATGTTAAAATGTGTGAGATTAGGCATTGTGCTTCATGCACTTAACAAGCACTTACTTCCTTTGGGGGGAAAATGTGTTTCATGATGCTCACCTCATTCCAATATGAAGAAATCATAAACGAGGCCTATATTTGTTGTTAGCAATGGAACATATCTTGTACAACTACCTGCTAAGGACTTTCAAATTCAGAGCAAGAAAACCAAGCCCACTTACAGGCAGGGCCTGAAGGATGATGTCGGTGGTGAGGGGTGTACCCCCAATGGAGATGGGGGTGCCCTGGGGCTGGGCTATGAGGATGGTGCCATTGGAGGTGGCTGGCCACTGCTGAAGAACCTCAAAGGCCTGCAGGCCCTCCCCTAACTCACCTGCCTCGATGGCTGCAAAGGAGACATTAAGTCACTGAAAAGGCTGATGTATCAGCATAAAACTTCAAAGGGCAGTTTTTCCACTGTAACAGGGTTTCAAACCACTTTATGCCTTGTCCCACAATTGCTGAGCCAACTGACAGACCATAAACAAACGTCCACTTTCAGACATGCTTGCAGAGAGACACAAACTCCTCTTCGCCTGTCATATGGTGATCATAACAGAATGTATTTTACAGCAACCCCAAAGCCACCAGGTCTGCTTGGCTCCTAGGAGCTCCCACAACTGAGCAATTGAATGCAGTGCCACAGCCAGTGTTCTGGCTGAGGAGTGGGTTTGCCATTAGCTCCTTACAAATACATGCTTTGGCCATGAGCACCAGCAGGGCACACCAACCAGGACCAGCGTTTGAATTCCCCTCATCTGTCAACCACTCTAACAAATGTCCTTGAAATTAATCATCAGTTAGAAATATGTGGATCCAAATCGGTTGCATGTAAACAGAATGCAATATGCTAGCTCTATCCCGACAAGGGACAAGAATAAATTTTGCAGTTCTTCTTATCTTGATCTTCAACATGACTCAGCGTACAAAGTGGTAAGTTTCCATCATCAACCATAACGACTCTAAGCCTAGTTTCTTGATTGAGACTGACAGTAAAACCCAGTGTATCCTACAATGCACTGCTTAGGACTAACCATGAATGAATGAATGAATGAATGGCTGTATGGCCTATCAGCCTTTGTAAGCTATGCAAGACCATTGACTACAAACTCATTAGAGCTGTTTAGAGTAAGAGTAAGCCTTGATTTCCCTGGTTAGTCACCTCTTACAAATCTCTTACAGAGAAGAGGTAGGTTTATTTGCATCCCCAACCCACAGGGGGTTAGGACCAATCAGCCTTTGTCACCACAGTGAGCAGTCAGCACCTACCGGCTTGCAAGAGGGGGAGCTGAAGCTGGATGTCTGCAGAGGTAGGTTTATTTGCATCCCCAACCCACAGGGGGTTAGGACCAATCAGCCTTTGTCACCGCATAGAGCTGTCAGCACCTACCGGCTTGCAAGAGGGGGAGCTGAAGCTGGATGTCTGCAGAGGTAGGTTTATTTGCATCCCCAACCCACAGGGGGTTAGGACCAATCAGCCTTTGTCACCACAGTGAGCAGTCAGCACCTACCGGCTTGCAAGAGGGAGAGCTGAACAATCAGCTTTTGTCACCACAGTGAGCAGTCAGCACCTACCGGCTTGCAAGAGGGGGAGCTGAAGCTGGATGTCTGCAGAGGAGCCGTCCTCCAGTTTCACTCGACTCAAGTTGAGAGGCTTCAGTCTTACATTGTGGATGTGCATTGTTTTGAGGACATCTACAAGCTCTGTGGAGAACATAAAAGAATTACTTAGAAACTAGGAGAACAACTCCATCAGTGATCATATTCTTGTGCACTGTCTGCCGATTACTGCCAATGATAGTCTGTCAAATATTTGCTGTTCTGAAGAACTTGTTGGGGTAAGTTTACAGTATTTTTTCTTCATCAAACAAGCACAGTTACCCCAGTATAACATAGAATACAGTAGTGTTTTACAACACTCACCAAGCCACTCAGTCAAGCTCACAATGAGCATTTCAAACAGAGCAAAAATCTGTAAGCATTAACCCACCACCACCCACTCCAAATGCAGCAACCATGATTAGAAATCAAACCTACCTGGAAGTTGTTTCAGGTTGTAATCAGGGACGTGTCTCTTTAGTGACCACCATTTTCCTCTCAACCACTGGGGAGAACGAACACTGAAACATTGCAACATTATTTGGATTCCATGTTATGCATGTCTGACTGCAAATGTGTGTGTGTGTGTGTGTGTATGCATGTGTGTGCATGCATGTGTGCATGCACCTGTGAATGCATGTGTGCATAAGGGTGTGATAATTATTGAAATAGAAAATGCACGTAAATATCAAACTAGATGTATAATCAATATTGGCTATGAAAAAAGACCCCAAAAATGCACAAAACCAAAAAGGATGAGAATAAAGAGCAAGATATACAAACTTGTTAGAATAAAAGCCCACCCCCCCCCCTCCCTCCCTCCCTCCCTCCCTCCCTCTCCCTCCCTCCTCCTCCCTCCTCTCCTCCTCTCCCTCTCTCTCTCTCTCTCTCTCTCTCTCTCTCTCTCTCTCTCTCTCTCTCTCTCTCTCTCTCTCTCTCTCTCTCTCTCATTTGCAAGTATGCATGCATGCACGCATGCACACACGCACACACACACACAACACACACACATGCACACCACCATGATCCTGGTACACATAAGCCTGAATGATTCATGTCAAACACACACTGGACCACACGACTAATCCTAATTTCATATGCATCCATCCCTAATGCATTCATGTGCATCATACAAGACAAGGTGGTTATGTTGAATAGAAAAATGTGAGGGGACTAAAACCATGACCGTATGACATTTGTGTGCAAGGAAGAGTGATCTTGACAAGATGGAATCCAAGCCGCAGCTTACCTGGGCCAGTCCTCTGCTAAGGAGGGCCAGTCAATGTCCGCTTCATTTGTCAGACACAGGGACTCCACCCTGCACAGACAACACAGTGCGCTTCAAATCACTCACATGAAGCAACAGAATGACATGAACTTGAAAGCAGAAAAGTACACAACAGTTCATTCAGCTGCCTCAAATTCTAGAAAATGCTACAACTGTGCAGTCAAGGTAACATCTTCAGACTTGGTCAACTTGCAAAATCAAAGAATGCCAATAAGGAGTATTGAGTTTTAGCCAAAAAACAAAAGGGATATGATCCAAATATGCTAAATCTATCAGAACATGAGACACACAAATTATCTCAGACTCGTGTAAAATTTAAGCACTAACAAGTTGATATGTTCAGTGTTTGAAGTTAGTTTATGGGATAATTCTATGCATCATCTTTGGCAGCAGCAACAGCAGGAATTTAACCAGCAGAATCAACATTTACATCAAGATCAGTCACAAGCACTTTTTAAAAATGCATCCTCACTTCACACAACAACCACCAGGTACAGTTAGCAAAGAACCATAGCTTTGAGTGACATAGCAGTCTGATGCCTGGCAAGCAATAGGGAAGAGGAAAGGGAGGGGAAAAACCTTACTTGTAGATAAGGTTGATGTCATCTTGCCTCGTCCACTCTGTGCCCCCTTTCTGCTTCCAGTTGAGGTAGTTGAGCCATTTGGTCCTGCACTGCTTCTCTGACCGTGTCTCCACATGCTCTGCCACTTGGGCCCAGGAGAGGCCGTGAGTCACGTTCTCTCCTGCAGTGACAAGGCACCAAGGCATGTAAATCATTTTCTGGACATTGCAAATATTCACTTCAAAGCAGATGAAGATACCTGGATATTGTTTGGGGAACTGCATCCCCAGTTCATACTGCACAGCACCAAGTAAGCAGGGACGAGGACATGTCATGACCAAATTATGAACAATCGTCTCCTGGGTGACAGCCATGCATAATAATCATTAGCCATGATTCTCTCCACTTGACATCACAATCATGATGGTTCAACAGGAAAATTTCATGGCAATTCATACCTGGTTTTGCCCCTGCAAGTTCATAAACAGCTTTGGCCAGTCTTTCCTCTTCCATGGGCAACCATTTCCCTGCAACAAGAAAAGGTTTCCAATACAGAGACGGACACCCAGCCCAGGACAGATAGAAAGTTTCCCATACAGAGACTGACACCCAGCCCAGGACAGATAGAAAGTTTCCAATACAGAGACTGACTTCCTGCCCAGGACAGACAGAAAGTTTCCCATACAGAGACTGACACCCTGCCCAGGACAGACAGAAAGTTTCCCATACAGAGACTGACTTCCTGCCCAGGACAGACAGAAAGTTTCCCATACAGAGACTGACTTCCTGCCCAAGACAGATAGAAAGTTTCCCAATACCTGCCAGGACAGACAGAAAGTTTCCAATACAGAGAGACTGACTTCCTGCCCAGGACAGACAGAAAGTTTTCCTTACAGACACTGACACCCTGCCCAGGACAGAAAGTTTCCCATACAGAGAGACTGACTTCCTGCCCAGGACAGACAGAAAGTTTCCCATACAGAGACTGACACCCTGCCCAGGACAGACAGAAAGTTTCCCATACAGAGACTGACTTCCTGCCCAGGACAGACAGAAAGTTCCCATACAGAGACTGACACCCTGCCCAGGACAGACAGAAAGTTTCCCATACAGACACTGACACCCTGCCCAGGACAGAAAGTTTCCCATACAGAGAGACTGACTTCCTGCCCAGGACAGACAGAAAGTTCCCATACAGAGACTGACACCCTGCCCAGGACAGACAGAAAGTTTTCCTTACAGACACTGACACCCTGCCCAGGACAGAAAGTTTCCCATACAGAGAGACTGACTTCCTGCCCAGGACAGACAGAAAGTTCCCATACAGAGACTGACACCCTGCCCAGGACAGACAGAAAGTTTCCCATACAGAGAGACTGACTTCCTGCCCAGGACAGACAGAAAGTTCCCATACAGAGACTGACACCCTGCCCAGGACAGACAGAAAGTTTCCCATACAGAGAGACTGACTTCCTGCCCAGGACAGACAGAAAGTTTCCCATACAGAGAGACTGACACCCTGCCCAGGACAGACAGAAAGTTTCCCATACAGAGAGACTGACTTCCTGCCCAGGACAGACAGAAAGTTTCCCATACAGAGAGACTGACTTCCTGCCCAGGACAGACAGAAAGTTTCCCATACAGAGAGACTGACACCCTGCCCAGGACAGACAGAAAGTTTCCCATACAGAGACTGACATCCCTGCCCAGGACAGACAGAAAGTTTCCCATACAGAGAGACTGACTTCCTGCCCAGGACAGACAGAAAGTTTCCCATACAGAGAGACTGACACCCTGCCCAGGACAGACAGAAAGTTTCCCATACAGACACTGACACCCTGCCCAGGACAGACAGAAAGTTTCCAATACAGAGAGACTGACTTCCTGCCCAGGACAGACAGAAAGTTCCCATACAGAGACTGACACCCTGCCCAGGACAGACAGAAAGTTCCCATACAGAGAGACTGACTTCCTGCCCAGGACAGACAGAAAGTTCCCATACAGAGACTGACACCCTGCCCAGGACAGACAGAAAGTTTCCCATACAGAGACTGACTTCCTGCCCAGGACAGACAGAAAGTTTCCATACAGAGAGACTGACTTCCTGCCCAAGACAGATAGTAAGTTTCCCATACAGAGAGACTGACTTCCTGCCCAGGACAGACAGAAAGTTTCCCATACAGAGACACTGACACCCTGCCCAGGACAGACAGAAAGTTTCCCTTACAGAGACTGACTTCCTGCCCAGGACAGACAGAAAAAGTTCAGACCTGAGGCAGGGAGAAAGCTCACAGCCTTTCAGTGAATGCCTGAGACAGCAAGAAACATCAAGAAAGCAACACGACAAAGATCATTTTTCAAAGTGATTAAACCTTTCATGTTCATTAACTTAATCTTAAACTAAAGGCCAGAGATTAAAAACATAGGACTGCCTATCCTCCCGTCTCCTTTTTCAGTAAGCAAAAGTGAGAGTACAAGGAATTTTTTTTCTTCAAACATCATTCATCATACAAGGTCTCTGTCATGATTCTAACCAACATAAGAACACATTTTCCAGATGCTGAAGGGGGCATAGTGGGCGGTTCACTTCCCCAGTAAACTAGCAGGAAAACTTGGCAGCACCTGAGTTGCAGGTGTCTTTCATCAGGCGACACTTGTCCTTGACAGAAGAGGCGCTGCGACCCATGGTGGCTCCAATGGCTGCCCAATCTGGACCCAGCTTGTTCCGCAGCCTGTGGTAAGGACGTCAGATGGAGATATCACTCACTCATGCCAGGGAGGCAAGCACTAGGAGTTCACTGTATCTAAACACAAGAACATCTATTCTGGGAGTGTCAAATTATTCAGATTTCTGGTCCAAACTACGGCAATATATGTAAATCAGGAGGGCAAATTTCCATAAATGTAAATATTCCATATTCTTTGGAAATAAATTAGCTTCTCCTATTGTCAATCTTGTTTTTAAATTGACCAAAAATATGTTCCTCAAGCCAAATGTCACAATTATGAAATTGTTCTAGAGTCCTTCAGGCAAGTCCTCCTATCTACACATAGAATACAAGACAGAATTAACTTTAAAAAAAAACAGAACATTGGATAAATTTCAGAGTAAGTGGTCACCGATATTACCTCTATGAATGCAATATTATAACAAGAAAAACCCCTTCTCTCAATACCACCTGCTCTTGTTCCCCCACCCCTCCTTTCTAGACCTCATCTCGCTCACCTTTCCTCATTACATCTACAGCATGGACAAGTTTTTCTGGTTCTCTTCTCTCTTTTTTAATGTATTGATGCTTTCTGTGCAAACTGCTTGGTGTAAGGTCTTTGTACCAAAGATTCATTTCAAGCCAGCCATGTGTATGTATTTTCCGTTCTCAATAAAAATAAATAATAACACAATTTTTTTTTAGTTCAGTTTATCAATACCAAACATCTCCCAAGGAACATACTGCTCTGGGCGACTCAGGGTCAACATTAAAGAGCAGACTGCAGATGCTCAATGGCCAGGAGTGCCAGTGGAAGAGAGGGGAATATGCAGCAGCTGTCATATATAAATGCAATTCTCTAAAAACCAATTCTTTGTGAAACTACATTTTCAGAATCCCCCCCAAAAAGAACACACCTCCTATTGCTCAGCTTCAAAAGCAAAATAATGCTAAAGCTGAAAACTAACACTGGACCACTTTTGAAAATTTTCTGGTAGAAATCATTTCAAGAGACCATTCTTAGAAATATGCACTGCTTGAGGATTAAATCATCCTGACCTGACTATTACAACATTTCAGCATAAATCAGAAGAAAAGGTGAGGGAAGACTCACTCTCGTAGCTTTCTCACTTCATCTGGGGTGTATTTGCCTATGTGGTTCTTCTTGTCATACATGCGGGTGACTCTGCGGTAGACAGAGAAGAGAGGCCTCTGCAGACCTTTCGCAATGGTGCGGTAGAAATCCTTCCTCTCATCCTTCGTCCTCTCAAAAATTATCTGCCTGGGGTCATAGATGTTGTGATCCTGAAGTAAAACAAGATATTTTCAACAAAAGGAGCTTTTTCCTTTTTTTATCATGCACTAAACTCAGTGTGGTGACAGTAAGATAAATGTGATGCCACGCTGCAGGCAACACTGTGCAAAAATCAATTAATATAACACAAATTCAGGTGAATTCTCAACAAGCAAAAGGAAGAGCAGAAAATGATGATGATGATGATGATGATGATGATGATGATGATGATGATGATGATAACCATTATTATTATTATTATTACAATATAGACTGAGACAAAACATATTCCTGAATCAAATACAATTCTTTATTTCCTCCCGCCCACACCAGTCACTGAGTTAAGTGTTGTCTCTTTTTTTGTGAGTGTGTTGTTGTCCAGAAGAAGAGCCTGTACTCGAAACGTTGACCTTGTTTGGTGGTGTATATTGTTAGAATAAAGCCTGGAACAGTAACATTGTTGTTTTCTGATATGATATTTTTGAAAATGTTAAACATTTCAATGACTTTCATTAACCCATTTATGCCGAGATAATTTTTTTTTTCTCAATAGCAAATAAAATGCTAAGACTGAATATGCATTAATTTTTTTATTTTTGAACTTTTTCTTGTGTCTACAGCATTTTTTTCTAGCGTCCTTTAAAAAGGACGCTAGGATCGAGAGGGTAGAGGTTTTTTGCGCATGCACAATAGTGAAAGGAACATGTTTCTATGACATTTTAATGAAATTTATTACCACAAACACTTGCTTTTAAAGAAGTTTTGAACTTATGGTTTATTAACAATGGATCAACTGTCCATTTGAAAATTCGAGAAAAAAACAAAACAAAAACAAACAAAATAATCTTCTGAACCAATGCCATCCTGTTATCTTGCTAATGTGAACAATCTGGGCAAACAATGTTGCTTTCAACGATTTTACACAGCATGTCACAGCACTTCACTTTCATTGTGAGAGTTCAAGTTGTCAATCACACATTACACAGGAGTATGAAATGCCACAAAACAGTACTTTCGGTGCAGTGGGACATCGCACTTCAGGCAGATTTGTTTGACCTTTTTGCCACACTGTGCGCATCTTCTCTGGTTGGGGATGTGCTCCACCAGGTGATCCAACCCATCATATCTGATTGCTGGTGGAACTATTCTGTCCAGCTTTGCGACACGGCCAACAGGGTGGTTGGGGGGCTCAAGGCGGGCAGCAGCTTGTGACCTCTTGAGGTAGACGTGGGCGATGGAACGCCGAACTGCCAGGAGATCCATCTGCATGGACTCTGAGGCAGGTGTTGCCCTGTACATGTGACAGTACTTGAGGATTTCATCAAATCTGTCTCTTGTCATGGCTGAGGCAATGGCTGTGTTATGTACATCTTCGTCGTTCAACCGAAACATCCTGCATTGTGGAACTGTGGCATAGCCACTTACAAGCAGAATCCCGAGGAAGGTCCGAATGTCGTCATCTGTGACCTTGAAAGAATGATTTCCTTTTGATTTGGCATACTTTTCAGAGTTCTCTTTGATAAGCTGAATGATCTCATCATCGTAGAAGAGTTCAAATATTCCTAATGGATTCTGAGGGAGATTGGATGCGTCTGGGGGAGGCGAATTCCAAGAAAACCGATCCTTCTGCCTTCCTGATAGATCAGCCTGTTTCCAGGTTCTTTCAGGCTGCGGTGCTGGAGTATTTGCACGCCTCCTCCTCTTTGTTTTACTGTGCTTGGAAGCTGGCTGGCTTCTTTCTTTTTTGGTCGGCTTTGACGTGTTGCTGCTGATGTTGAGGGTTGTTCATCATCTGGTTCAAAATCAGGATCGTCATAGTCATCAGGTTCATCTCCGTCATCGTCTGAGTAAGCTTGGGCCTCGTCTTCAGACGACTCTTGATCAGGAACATCTCCATCACCACCACTGTTCTCCTCTGCCAGTGTACTTCTTCCACTTCGTGACACGATTGTAGTGGTAGCATTGGCAGTCGGTTGTCGTCCGGACAGGTTGTTGATGGCACACATCTTCATCACCACTATCCTCATCAGTCAATTCATCAACATCAGGAGGGTCAAGAAAGATGTCAGCTCTTTGAAATGAGTCATCATCATCCAGCGTATCAATAACATCGTTCACAGTGAAGTTGAAACACATCCAAACCATACATAAAAAACCTCTGGCCATTCAGTCCTAGCGTCCTTTTTAAAGGACAGCAGATCTAACCTGTCTATATCACAAACTATGGACTAAATTCACAAAAGCAAAAATACAGTTTTAGATTATGCCTTTATATATAAATTGTCTTCAATAATGTTATTAAAAATGTTGTTAATTAAAAAAATAAAGCCTTACATTGTTTGGGAACTCATCTTGATCACCTCAGCACGTGAATTTTGAATGGTGTCAACCATGACACTTTACTGTCAAGAGAGATCACTCTCTCTAACTTGGCTTCTGAAACATTGTTACCTCCCTAACACCAATCAGTGATTTAGATCTATCTCAGACTCTTTAATAAAAATCAGGATGGGAAAACATAAGTGTCCTTTTTAAAGGACGCCAGGCTTAAATGGGTTAATCAGCCAACAAAAACAGTAGTTTGTTTCATTGCATTTCTGTACACAACAATAAGGAAGGAAAACAACATGTCAAGTAGGCTAAGAGCTTCAAATTTACTCCATGCACATTCTTCTGATTATGCATCAAAGCACTTCAGCATTTTCAATACTCATACAGGTAAAGATGAATAAAGTCATCTCAAATGAAACAATACAGTATTATACTATTCTGTAACGAAATGTCATTTCAAAGCAGGCTGGAAAAAAACCCCAAAAAAATGAAGACAAAAATGTGAGGCTTGAAATTCTACTTAACTGAACAGAGGACAGCACCAAAAGACTTACATGGCAGTACTGGTTGATGTTGGCTTCCAGCAAATCAATTTCATCTTTGGTCCACTGTCCCTGCTTCCAGGTGTGACCTGTCATACACAGGGGTGTTCAAAATTATTTCGGCTTACTAGCCCGCTGGGCTAGTTGGACACAAAAGATACTAGCCCGCAACTTTTTTTACCAGCCCGCCTTCCATACACACAAATAATGAAAAACTGAATGCAGTTTCTAAACACACCAACTCAACATGGCTTTATTGAAGATGATATGCTATGTATTTTGCACAGCTTGAAATCAACAAAGCATAGTCCAACCTAAAACCTGGCTAGAAAACTGAAAAATAAATGAATCAATAAAACATCAAAACTTGTTATTCATAGCAACAACAAAGGATTATATTCAGAACTGACTTTAACCATAAATTCAGATTAACAAAACAAAATTCACCCTAGAATCTCACCAGTTAGGAGACTATAAACTGTACAATACTGAGTAGTCATAAAAAAACAATCCAGCTTTTGCTTCTTTTCTGGCAGTGGTTTATTCCCGTCGCTAGTATGCATGACGAACGCATCCATCGAGCACGAGTTGAGGATGCTGAAATCTATTTTTAGCTCGTTGCGAGCGACGCCGGAACACTCGAGGCTTAACGCAAGATGAAGCGAGACGAAAAACATGGCAGATGCAGCGGCAGACAATATGACTGTTGCTATCCAGTCACAGACAATTGCAAATAGAATAGAAGAGCTCCAATTTTTTTACTCGCCCATCGGGCGAGTGACTGCAATTTTAACTAGCCTGACGCAATTTTAACTCGCCTCGGGCGAGCGGGCGAGTGTGTTTGAACACCCCTGCATACAGATGAAAAAATGCCACCATGAAGCAGTAATGAGAACAGAACCATATTCAACCAAAGCATGTACATTATAAAAACGTTCACATTCCAACTACTACTGTTCAATAAGAGTGGGAGAGAGAAAGGAAAACTGGAGCTTAAAACAAATTACAAATATAACGGCACTTGGATCACAATAATGACAGCAGCATTTCCACTGGCTAAGATTGGCTTTCCTAGACAAGAAAAAGGAAGGGGAGACTGCCCTTTCCGCTTGTCAGGCTCAACAGCCCGAGTGAGATAGTGAGGGGAAGGAGTGAGCATAGTCCAACCTTTGTTCTGGAGTGCTGCCTTGTCATCTCGCGTGGTGAACCATGCCTGAGTGACATCATCGCCAGGGGTGGAGGGTTTCTTGCCAGCATTGCTGGTGCTGGAGGAGCCTGACTGGGTTCTCTTCTTGCCCGACATCTGAAGCTCATCACCCCCAAAAGCTCTCATTCATGCACTTTCTTACCCATCCCATGATTATTAGTTCCTTTTCAGGAGCTTTTTAAAAATTCACTGAAGAATGAAATTGTGACATTTTGCAGCTTTAACTACTATTGGATGCAGCATTTTCACTTTCTGAGATCTCATTTAACCGATGCATTTATGAACAAGGAAATGTTGCCATCATCTTACAAAACACTCGTGCAATACATAAGAAAGTGCATTTTCCATGTTTATAGTGGCTTCAAATGAAACAATTCTTTTTGGATGACAGCTTTGCTCAGGACTTAAGTTTAGTATGTCTTTCTCTACTCCTGTTCTTCAAATAAATTCATTACATATGACCTTGAGTTATTTGAATGTCTGAAAATCATTAAGTTGAACATAAATGGACTTGGCAAACTTCAGCCACATTCCCATGTACAAAATCTAACTTTCAAACTCCTGCAACACAAACTCATGAATATATACATTTTTTCTTTTATTAAGTATATGGAGTATGTACTTCAGAACACTTGGTGTTTTCTCATTCGATTCAAACACACAAGTAAATTACCATATCATGCTCAACTTGAAAAATGAAAAGTAGATCCTCACCCTGGGTTCCTGAACTGTTACCTCCTCCCCACCTTCCGCCAGCTTGATGTTCGTCATCTCGGTCAGCTCAGCTGAGTCGCCTGAAGAGAAGCAGCGCTCTGCCTGGGTAACACTTCCCTGTGCTTAGAATCCACATAAGCTACATCATCATAGGGATGTTATTAGTTTTGATCATTAACTTCCCGAATGTAACTGTAGGGTCATGCTTGTCATTACACAATATGTCATTGCTCTGTTTAGTGAGTTGCAATGCATACACATTATCCTTTTTCAATCAATTCCTATGAAATAAACACTTCTTTTTTTAATCAATGGCAGCATGACGATATTTGCAAAGCAGTTAGTAACAGATCTCTATTTCTAATCCTTTATCACACAAACATAATCTCGTCTCTCTCAAAAGGAATCATTGCAGCAAATTTCTTTTCTTTATGGACAATTTTATTCACTACACCCAAGAGAGAAATTATCCACTACACAAATACTCCATTTGCAAATACAAACAAAAGCAAGTATTTATCCAGGTCATACATGCATGATTGATGTCAAACAGCTACATATGAGAGGAGACAGAGAAATGTTCATACCTGAGATTGCCAGGACAAACCTTTGGCCCCCCTCCCCCTCCACATGGATGAGCTTGGGGGCAACTTCATCGTCAGAGTCACAGGTAATGCTCTCTCCTGGTGCCAAGGTCAGCGGAACTTGATGAACAACTCAAATAGTTAGCAAAATGCAACACTACTTTCATGCATAATCCTGTCAAAGATAATCACTCTTAAAGGAAACAAAATTATGTGTGATTGTATGCACTCAAATACTGCCAACTTTGTTCTCTACATATAAAAAGGAAAGTTTGTGTTCACTTCCACTATTAGTAAAGGTGGCTGCTCGAAGGGAGGCAATTCAGGATAGTCTCCCCTGGAACAGTTTGTTTGGCCCAAAATCTCAAGAGAATCGCGAGGGCTAGCCGTTTCCTACGTTCCTCACTCATTAGGACACACTCGCCGTGAAGGCAGGAGGCCAAGAGAGGTCCAGAGCTCCCTCTATGCTTCCCACTGCAGAGACCTGGATGAGTCAAAATGGCGGAGACGGTGCAAGTTGGGCTGGTGTTTGGAGATAACAGTGCCTGTAATGTGCTTCTCAGGGTTTAAAAATGGAGAAGTGTGCGTACACAGAAGTATTTGCTGTTGGAGTGTTCATTTGTATATCTTGAGGAGTAGGTGTATAGGTTATTTCTGGACATACACTGCCGAAAAAATGTTATCGCTTGCAAACAATCAACACCATATACATACACTCTATGAATTATATCCCTTGAATTGATCGAAATGAAGCGAGGTCTAACATTTTTGACAAAATTGTCTACAGTTGAACCCAGGTTGCTTTTTTTTTCCTTGAAAAAGTTCCCATGCCATTCAATATGACACCATGACGTGTTCTATCAAGTGAAAAACTGATGTGATATCTGTATCGTCAATTATTTTGTGTATCGGCAACTTGTTCACCGACTCTGGCGGAGCGTCTCACTCGCCCTCCATAGCCATTCAGGGAGAATCTCGAGATTTTGGGCCTAACAAACATGCCCCATTATTGTACACTTACAGGGGAAAACAATCAGGACTTTTTCAGGCATTTTCCAGACCTAAAGTGTGAAATATCAGACTTAAACTCAGAGGATTCACTGTCAACATAAACATGATCATTTCAATACACTACATCACTGCAACCTACCATAGAATTTAGAAGTTTTCATGATTATTATCATATCATTAGGCATTCCAGCTATCATGTGTAGAATTCAAGTAAAAACAGCAGAGAAATGGTTCCCAAGTCTTCAATCTGGCCAGGCAACCCTTGCACAGAATAGAGTTACTTGGCCAGAATGGAGACTCAGGGACTAGACTATCAAAGTCAAAAAAAAATTTCGGGTCATTATTTTGAACAAGAAATATTAAATTCAATACTTTTTGCAGACCCATGAGACCAAATATCATTTCTCAATACATTTTCCAAGTCTGCAAAGATAATCCTGTTTTCCATACTTTTTTCATACTTTCATACTTTTGTTCTGACCAAGTTTCGATAGACCAGCCAGCCATTCTTCTCACATTGTTGAAATCTTAACAAATAGCACGTAAAACCAAGAGTTTGATCAAGAACAAAATAAATCAAATTTACAGAAGTAATTATGATATACAGGGCAATGATGAATGGATGGATGGATGGAGTTCTACAGCCTATCAGCCTTTGTTACAGTTTGTAGGCTATGTAGAGCATCAAAATCACTAAACTAGTTTAAGAGCAAGTGCAATTCAAGTCACAAAGTCCCTAGTTATCACCTCTTACAAATAGTGTAAGGAGATGTGGTGGGTCCATTCTTAACCCCCAACCCACAGGGGAAACTGGGCAATGACAACTGCACAGACAAGAAAAAAAAACCATTAAAAAGCCCATACGACTCACATGCTTGACCTTGACCTTTACATGACCTTGACCTTCAGGTGACCCTCAAGGTCAAGGTCAAACAACTAAACCTACCAATGACATCATACACAAAGAAATGCTCTACACATTTTTCCTACCAAAATACATGTGACCTTGACCCAAGGTCAAGGTCATCCAAGGTCATGCAACACAAAGCTGTTAATTCAAGACATAGGAAGCACAATGGTGCTTATTGGCACTTTCTACCATGAGATATAGTCACTTTTAGTGGTTCACTACCCCATTTTGGTCACATTTCATAAGGGTCAAAGTGACCTTGACCTTGATGACATGTGAACAAATGTGTCTCATGATGAAAGTATAACATGTGCCCCACATAATTATTAAGTTTGAAACAGTTATCTTCCATAGTTCAGGGTCAAGGTCACTTCAAAATATGTAAGCAAGGTCAACCAAACTGGTATCAAAAGATAGGGCTTGGCCGATGCTACTCGTTGTTATTACTCGAATTTTCGGTGGTATATGAAAATCGGATGTAGTACAAGTCGGTTTGTCATGCAAGCAAATCTTGACCCGGCAGCACCAAATGTGTTGTCTGCCATAGATCCGGTTGTAAGAAGAACACGAAAGTAGACCAAGTCACCAAATGTGGAGAGGAAGTAATTTCCCTTTCCATAAGCGACCGAACTTGCAACTTGGCGGAGCGCACAGCAAGAACACGAAAGTAGACACAAGTC